>JAOXYL010000059.1:22340929-22352539 GCA_028564955.1 Terapon puta
ATCATTCCAGCGCCGGTGTGCCGGTGAGTGAAGGCCATCGCGTATGATTCACCATCATCTTCGCTCTCGTCCAACCCCTCGTCCCTCCTCACTGCACCTGTCTGCGGTTGAGCGTGCGAGAGGTGGCGCCTCAAACAACTTTGCAGTGTCTGGGCCCCCGAGAAAGTCAGCCGGCTCCCTCGGGGGAAAGTGTTTATGTGGCGGTTGTTCCAGTGAGGTGACCCAGTAGAGGAGCTGTGAGCCGGCAGCTGTGCGAATGTGCATAGCTGGACAAAAGTAAAGCAGGGCAGCTCTGAGAGAGGCCAGGCACACTCAGCAGAACTCTGCATTATCACAGCGCCCGTGTCACGCGGCCCCGCGTACGGAGCATGATGACACACGGTGATGATGTAGTGCAGCCCGCTAATGGTGCTGGATGACGCCTGCGCGGCCGCGGCGACCACCGGGAGAGGCTGTGTGGCTCAGCGGTGCAGGTTAATGATTTCCCCTCAGTGAAGAGGATGTGGAACAATCCTGTAAGGGAGAAGAATAGCAGAGCACAACCCCTCAGGACCCCCCCTTCCTCCTCCTCACCCCTCCATCCACCTCTCTGTCCACCCCCCCACCCCCCTGTTCTCCATCCCTCTCTCCATCCTCATTGTGTCTGTAGCATCTGCTGGTGCTCGCCGGTGTCAGAGCGGGGGTGGGGACTCTTCTGACACCACAGTGTGTGTGTGCGTGTGTGTGTGTGTGTGTGCATTATGAAAGACAAATACAGAGTGTGGGTGTTTGCATGAGCATGCGCCTGCCAGCCTGACTGTATGGTAATGGTTATAAATGTAGTTGTGGAGCTGTGGGGGTAATGCATGTGCTGCGCCCGCTCATTAAGCCAGACTGTGTGCAAATGTGGGCACAGGGGGAGGAAAAAACAAGGGAAGGGGGGGAGTGGGAAGAGGGAAAAGAGAGGTAGTTTGCCTCGCCTGCCTGTCTGCCACACCCGGCCCTCTTTGCTTCCTCCTCCCACCTCCATCCCTTTTCTCTCCCTCCATCCCTCTCTCTCTCTTTTTCTTTCTCCCTCACACACACACTCCTCCTCCCCTGCTCCTCTAGTCTATCTGTTGGTGTTTCCATGAGAACAGAGAGCGCCGGGTATGATGGTGGGGGGTGGGAGGGTGGGTGACGTGTCCTGAGAGCACTGTGTGAGTGAGTGTGTGAGTGTGTGAGTGAGTGTGTGTGTGTGTGTGTGTGTGTGTGTGTGCGATCATCACTGCTCTCTTTCACACGTCTCTCCTGGCAAGAGCTGCTCCCGGCTGTGCCAGAAAACATGCTTTTGGCACCGCGGTGGCAATTTGGACGCGCAGCGCACAGTCTCCCAACGCTGATCAGAGATCCGGAGAGTGGAGAGCACAGAGTCTGAGAAGGGAACCTGAGCAATCAGAGGAGGAGACTTCCATTCGGGAGCTTCTTTCTCTTTTAAATGAAACCTCCTTATGTGTGTGGAAGGGGAGGGGACGGAATGAAACAGTGGGGTGCGGGTGATGTTGAAAGAAATAAAACACAATGATAATGATAGTAATAATAATGATAATAAATTTATGAGGGCAGGGGAAAAAATAGAGAAAAAATTAGAGGGTGAGTCTTTTTAGGGTGGGGCCGCAGCTTTTGCTGGAGCCAGGCTGAAAGAGAGGAGGAGGAGGAGGAGGAGGAGGAGGAGGATGGGTGGGGGGAGAAGATGTAGAAGAGAAGAGTGCTGATCTGAAAGAGGTGGGGGGGTTCATCACTATGAGCAAGAAGAGGAGGAGGAGGAGGAGGAGAAGGAGGAGGAAGATGGGAGGAGGCAGCGTTAAGGGAAGAGGGGAGGAGAGAGGGATGGAGGATGCGAGGGGGAAGGGAGGGGTTTAAAGGGTGGGCTCGTAGTCATTGTCAGGCAGCGAGTAAGAGAGAGAGAGAGTGAGAGAGAGAGAGGAGAGAGAGAGAGAGAGGTGCGCCCAGGCAGACCGACTGAAGAGCGTGTGTGTGCAAACTGGGATGAGTAAATGCACCGGGCGGCTTAGCTGTTGATACAGCCAGAGAGAGAACAGAGAGAGAGAGAGAGTGTGTGTGTGCACGAAAGCGAGAGAGAGAGAGAGAGAGAGAGAGAGTGTGTGTGAGAGAGAGAGAGAGAGGGAGAGAGAGAGAGAAGAGGAAGAAGTGAAAGGGAGAAAAAAGGGAAGAAAGAAGCAGAGAAGACAAAAAAGAGGGAGGATACAACAACTACAACTATGCTGTGCTGCATAAGAAGAACCAAACCGGTAAAGTGCTCTGATTATTATTATTATCATTATTATTATTATTACTATCTAAATATGCTCCATCAATATTTCCAGCTCCCTCATCTCCTGATCAAAAATGATGCATCTCCACTCTGAACTTTGTGACTGTTGGTTTTTGGGGTAGATCATGTGGGGGGGCTTGAGGGGAGATTATGGGGCGGGGGGGGTGCTGGTGTAATTTCCTTTGACTCGGGGCCTGGCTCGTCTTTATACAAGTCTATCCACGGAGCCCAGACACGCCTAGTTAATGTGATTACCCCGCATGAATGGATGTTGCCACAATGCCTCTCAGACCTCACACTGTACTTGCAGAGAGGTGCAAGACTGTAACCCGATCTGGGGCATCCCCTCATATTGATCATGCACTTGAAGAAAGAAAAAAAAAAAAAAAGAACAAATCTGTGAAAGATTATCGGGAGGCACTTGATAGATTGTGTATTGTCCCTGAGATGCTCCCCCTCTTTTTTTTTTATCCAGGCATAATCCACCATTGTTAATGATGATTCACACTAATTAGATCAACCTATGTGCTCTTAATTGGTGCTTTAAAGGCGGGAGGTCTGGGTGTCTTTTGTACTTCTGTTATCTTGAGCAGAAATGGGTGACACAGGAAAGTAAATTTCCACAGAGAAGGGAGGAAAAAAAAAAAGGGTGGGGTACGGGATTGAGTGAGCAGCACCATCATGTCAGTGGCCTCGGGGGAATACAATGGGAATAAATGAGTCTAAATGGATTATCATAGCCCTCCAGCTTTTGAGTGGATGCTGTCAATGGAGGGTACTATGAAGTGTGCACTCATTTAAAGGGTGTGAAAGGGTGGCGTTGGGTAGTTGATAATAACCCGTGGCTATTCTCAGAGGCAGAGGATAATAAAAAAAAAAAAAGAGGTGTTGCATGGACATGCATGCAGGCTGGTCTGGACCGTGGAGGCTCTTTCCTCGTGCTTCACTCTGTTGTATCTGAGCGGGCTGTGGTGGAGGTTTTGTGTGCGATCAGGGCCGGGTTCCTGCTGCTATCTCAAACTGAGGATGATTTTATCGGACTCATAACGCGCCAGATTCCGATGGCACTTGATTGCTTCTTAAATGTTAGCCCGGATGAGTCATATTAACTCTGGCAGGGAGGAGAGACAGACAGAGAGAAAGGAAGCGAGACATGCGTGAAGGTAGCGGGTTGCAGAGGTGGCAGGGAGAGAAGAAGGAGCGGCAGGGTGGAGTGTGGCTGGCGCACATGGAGGTAGATGGAGGGTGGGGAGGGGTGCGAGAGGAGGTTGAGAGCGAAGGGAACCTGGTGGGCAGAGAAATGTAGGTGAAAAAAAAAAGAGACGGGGAGGGAGGTTGCAAGGTATGGGGGAAGGTAGGGAGAGGCAGGCATGCAGCAAAGCAGAAAGACTGAGGGGGGGAACAAAACTGGACGCCGTCTGCAGGACATGTGCTGGTGGCGGTGGGAGGGACGCTGGTTGGAGGGAGGTGAGGAGGCGCAAAAGGTGAGAGAGATCAAAAGGGAAGGAAGCCGGCGCGCTGCACACTGCAGCCATGTGGGTGAGGCACCGGCTTTTTTCCCACAGAAACGCAGATGCCGCCTTGAGCGTGCGCTTCTCACCACGGGGGGAAAAACGTCTTCCCGGCCTACGAGCACTTATCCCCCTGCTCCGGCTTTTGAGGAGCCGAGGCGCAAATGAATCCAGACAGGCCCTGTCGTCGTCATGGATGGATGAGCAAAGAGCACGGCCGTCTGCTTTAAACATGGCAATGCCGCCGTGGGTGCCTGCCATTGTGGAGTGTTAAGTGCTGTTGCAACATCTCCACCATGGGAGTGGCTACTTGCACTTCATTTAGGTCTCCAGGAGCTCCGGCTGCCAGCTTTAGCTTCAGTTTAATGCAGTTTCACAACAAAATTCACCACAGCGGACGAGGCTCGCTCCAGGTTTTTGAGCGGATGAAAGATCAAGTTTAAGTCCATCTTAGGTCCAAGTACTTCTTTAAACTCAGGTCTATCGGGCCTTCCCTAAGCTGCCATTTCCCCATCAGATCTCACCCATGTGTGCTCTGCTCCAACTCCGCCCCGGCTCCATCCCTCGTTCTCTTCCCAGCTCCTGGATCATGCCCGCCTGTCCTGCTCTGCCCTGCCTCCACTTTCATCTAGAGCCTAAATAATTCCCGGCCAAACTCCAAAATCAAGACTCAGTCTACTACCTTAAGAATGGTAATCTCCTCTCCCGCTGTGCTCCCCCCAGAGCCTGGCTTCAGCAGCCACAGCCCGTATTTCCAGCTCCTGCCTCCACCAAAACGCCCCAGCCTCTTGTCCAGCCCTAGCCCCTTTCCTCCAACCTCTCCCCCTTCGCCTCAGCCCCGCTGCCCCTCTCCCCATCCTCACCCCCAGCCCCTATGAGATCAGTGGCGATTGCGGAGCCTTTGTTCAAGCAGAGAGTCGGTGTAATTGAATTAAAGGCTGCTCCAGAGGATGTAACGACGCTGGCATATGGCCGCTCGCTAGTTGCGGCGGAGCATCATTTCCCGGCCCGTCGTAAAAGAAGCAGTGCATCCTTTAACATTGCTCATCAATTCACCGTCAAGGGAGAGAGAGAGAGGTAGAGAGAGGGAGAGAGAGAGAGAGAGAGATAGAGAGAGAGAGAGATGGTGAGCGGGGGCTGTGGCAGTCACCACCTGAGCCCCCCTCTCCTCATCTGCAGGAGATAGCTGGCTAAAAGGGTGTGGTGCTCCGCTGTGTCTGTATGTGCGTGTGTGAGAGAGAGAGAGAGAGAGAGAGACAGAGAGAGAGAGAGAATGAGTGGGTAGCGGTTTGCTCAGTGAGAAAGAGAGTGAAAGACGACAGAAAGAGAGGGAGATATTCAGACAGCAGCCAGTCTTAGCTCTTTGGTGTCTGGTTGGTTCCTGCAGAAAAGCAGACAGCCATTGAAATCATGCTGGGATTTTCAGGAGAGAGGTGCTATTGCAGGAAGTGAATGTATGCCACCAGCAGGGAGGCTAATATTATCTCTCTCTGCTTGGGAACTGTAGGAAATGTGACTAATGTTTGGGGAGTTTTTCATTTTATTCAAGTTATCCAATGAACAATGGAATCATAATATCTATATAATTTATCACATGCCCGGTTTAATATAAACACATTTTCACTAATTACATATTAAAATGTTTGAACACATTCAGCTGCTGCACCTGTTGGGTCGGTGATAACAGGGCCTCTGCAAAGCAATGTTCTGCAACTCCACCATTACAAATGCAAATATTACCTTTAATATTTCTCTCCCCTCTCGCCAGCGGCGCTCGATCCAAGGTTGGGGTGGAGCGGCGAGGTGAAAATGGAGTCTCCCGCTTGAATGGATCAGAATAAAAAAAGAAAAAGAAAAAAAGGAAAAAAAAAACGTGATGATATGCACCTGGTGTGTGCATTAGCGTGTGCTGTGGTCAACCAGCCTACAGCACGCCACTCCACCGTATCTTCCCCCAGTTTCTCCTCCCCTCCCCTTCCTCCCCCTCTCCTGAAACAAGTCCCTAATGGCACTGGCAATGAGGCAGTGGGAAGGTGGCGGATTGTTACTGTGTGTCACCATTGGGGGATGGTGTGTGTGCGTGTGTGTGTGTGCATGTGTGTGTGGTTATGGATCGGTCGGTGAAGCCATTGACTCTCGGGTGTGGTTCTCACGACAGCCGGTGCCCACCCAAGGACAGAGTCAGACAGGGAACGCGGCACAGACTGCAGCTGATAGCCAAAGCTGTAATAGACACATCCGACCGTCAGAGAATCTACTGAACACATTTTAGCCCCATTTATTACCTTCATAGACAGGAGAGACAGGGGTGTTTGTCCTCTGTTGAATGGCACTCTTGCATTTAACCTGCGAGCTATTGTGCATTCAGATTCTGAACACACAAACGGCAGTCATTATTTGTCACCTACAGATAGAGGGGTGCCCTGCAACGAGCACTGAATGTTGCTACATTAAAGCAGCATTAAACTGCTGCTGTAGCAGAGGGATTGCATAATCTCTTTTACAATCACGCAAGAAAAAAAAAAGCTCTTTTACATTGCAAACATTCCCATTTTTGCTGGATAATAAAAACAGTTTTCAGCGGTTAATGTAGTGTATCTATGGCAACCACAAAGACCGTGTTCTTAGAGGGAGCACTGCGGGCCTATTGGAATAAGTAATTTGATTAACCTGATAATGCAAATGTGTTGTCTCACTGCAAATGAACCAAGGAGGAGTTTAAACGGTCACCGAGTCTTGGTGTGAACACGTAAAGGGAGTGTACCTTGTGGTGCGCTGTACCTTTGGGAGGTTCTGCTGTATTTATGAATGAAAATGTGTGCCGCACAGACACCGAGTGGAATAGCGCCTGCAGGAAGGGTACGTGACCGGGGTTCACTTAACAGTCAGAGTCTTCAAGAGGCAATTCTTAAAGGATTTGCAGAGGCATTTCTGTTTAGATAATGTGAGATTTTAATGTAGCCGCTATCTCGGTCATTAATGGCCGGTACGTCGTACATCACAGAATAATAAGTTTGACATGGCAGGTCAAAGCGGCTCAGTGCTGAATCTTCTGGTCCCGGCAGCCAGAAAATCACAGCGCAGCACTTTTGAGGGTGATGCACAGACAAATATCAATAATTCAAATGATGATGCTACAATTGTGGTCAAACCATGATGCCGATCTTTCTTCCCCGTTGTCTTACGCCGATATGAGATCACTTGGCACTCTGCTGGTATTTTATTACATTTGCACTCAAACACACCCAGATCTCTAAAGTAAATGACATACCCTCTGTTCCAATAATGATGTCATACCCACATATTCCCAGACACCCTCATCCATCGCTTTCTCTTTCTCTTTCTCTCTCTGTCTGACTCACCGTATGCAGCCAGTAAGTAATTCTATTTAGAGTTAAGTGCTTGGGTCAAATTTTTGGCAATTGTAAGCACCCATGAGATCAGACACAATAAAAGTCCAATAAGTCACCGGAGACCTGCATATTATTAAGAGCAGAGGGTGTGTCAGTGGTGCTTTGTCTGTCTCCACTCCGGGTCTCTCCTCTGAGAGTAAGGCGCTTGCTAAAGTTAATTTTCACACTTTATAGCTGATTGTTAAATACACAGCTCTTGTTGGGGTTTTAACCATTAACCACCATATTTGAGGAGCGGTGTAAGGCCCCTGAAAATCTACAGTCCCTCTCACAGCCGGCAGCATCATGACTTTTTTTTTTTAATATCGCATTGCACAAAATTGCTTCTGGAAGATGTGGTGTATATTAAGAACTGCAGGAAGGCCCGAAGGCAGGATTTACACCCCGAACCCTGGGGATGGCATGTGAATAAAGGTGGAGGAGGTGAACACACCAGCACAGCTGCACCTTGGCCTCTCTGCTTCAATATTGGACTGACACACTGACCCTGAAAAAGACATGTTGGTTTAGGGCCTCTCGCTCTTAAATCATGTCACACAGATGCCATTCCTCACGCAGGCAGCTGTCCAAGTCAAACCTCATATCCAATATAATGACACTATTAGAGACACAAGGCATCGGAAAATAGACTGATGGATATACCTGCCGACTCGCATCTTGGAAAGCATTTCCGCTCAAATTCACTGACCCTAAACAAGATGCTACTGCTGAGTGACACAGACTGCCAGCATCGATACAAACACACACATATAAGCCCATCGGCCCCCCAACCGGCCCCACACCACACCCTGCCGCTGCATCACACACTGCCCCTCCTTAGCCATGCTGATTGCTCCGCCTGATTTACGAGTTCCTATTGGCCCGCTCCCCTGAGGGGTCAGGTGCACTGCCAATCAGGGTGACATATAGTCTTTCATAGCACCAACCAGCAGACAGCGCCGTGATGAGTTAGCACTCTGGTTGTCAAGGTAACCTTTGATGGTTGGGAGGGGTATGGCAGTGAATGCTGAGGAGATTCTAGCAGGCAGCTCGTTCCCTAGCAGCCAGAGATGGAGCCGTAGAAAGCTACTGTACCTAGAGAATAGAGACTGGCTCATTATTTTGGAGAAAGAGCCTTACATTTTTCTGGTTACAGTTTTGAAGATGTCATTACCAGTGAATGCCGGGATCATTAGTAAAAGCCATTGAGACGTTGAGATGCTCTACATTTAAGTGTAATTATTCACTAAATCTATTTCAGCACCGATATCAGGGGGAAAATATCAGCCTCATGCCTGGATTGAATAACGGCAATAAATGCCTTGAGTCATTTGTCGGGGCCCAAATCCCTGCGCATCCAATTTATTATGTGGACACAATCGACCCACACGCACATCCGTTATTGTCATGATTCACAATGACACTAAATCTCCTCTTTCCAGCCCATAAAATGATAAAACGCTGTAGATTTATTGTGTTGTCACACCAATCACTGGCTCCTGACAAAACCTTGATACCTGGAAGGACAAAACCACTTAGATTCTGCAGGCTTCACATCTTTATCATTTGGCTAACTGATGCTGCACTGCTTGCATGCCCTTTGACAATTTGTGTTTGCTTCATGCTGCTTATTTACATTCATTTAAGGTGCACACTTAAAGCTTTTGATTGGTTGAACCTTGGCTAGAGAGTATTTTACCTTGGTTTGTTTGCCTATTCATTTTGAATGTACTGATTCATTTTGTTTGCCACTTTCAGTGCTCATCATTCATTCCTTTATTTGATTTGATTTCTTTTCATTAGATTTATTTGACTCTTAGCACAACCCACTATTTGATGGACAGCTATGGATCCAGTTACTTAAGGTAATATCATGGAACGCCTTTCAATATTACACTGTGTACTATCCTATTCCTAACCCTGCTCCTCATCCAGTCCTACACTTTTACTCACTTCCATATCTGTCCTGAAATCTTGACCCAACTTTTCCCAGTCTGTAATTCTCCAGTAGTGGTTATTAATATCAGCTCATACGTTATCTATTAAACCCTCTAATAGCATATCCTTTTGCCTTTTTTTACTTCTGACCTTTTCAATTCATGACATCTCGTACCTATCTTTGGCAGCCTAAATAAAACTATGGCAGCATGATATTTTGAAATGCTCACCCTCTGACTACATACCTCCACCGTAGAGGATGTTTTTAGCACAATCAGCGCCTTCCCTAGCTGGTTTCCAGTGGACCTGTATGACAGGTCACAGTAGATGTTAAACTATTTAATTTTCTTTCCGCTACCAGGTGGAGAAGAATGAGGAGGCGGACCAGAAGATTGAACAGGATGGCACCACCAACAAACCCGAGGACAAGGCCCACAAGGCTGCCACCAAAATACAGGCCAGCTTCCGTGGACACATAACTCGGAAAAAGATGAAAGATGGAGAGGAAGAGAAGGAGGGCGACAGTCCTGCTGCTGCAGAGGAGGCGACAGAGGGAGGAGAAGAGGCAAAGAAAGCAGAAGGAGAGGAGGCACCTGCAAAGGCGGAGGAAGCTGCAGGAGAGGAGGCCAAGAAGGAGGAGGAGACGAGCCAAGCCAAAAGCCCAGTGGCAGACAAGCCCGCTAACTCTCCAGCAGCTGCTGCAGGCGCTGCAACATCTCCGGTAGCGGCAGCGCCGGCTGCTGCCTCTCCTACGGCCGCCACAGCGCCCTCTGAGCCCCAGAAAGAGGAGCCAAAGGTGGAGGAGAAAGCTGAGGAGAAGCCCAAAGAGGTGGAGGCCCCAGCGGCAGCAGCCAAGAGTCCCACCACAGCCACAGCTGAGGAGAAGAAGGAGGAGGAGGAGAGCGAAGAGAAAAAGGAGGAGGCCAGACAAGCCGATGTGCCTGCTGCTGTCAGCCCGACAGCTGAGAAGGAGGAGCCTAACCAAACAAAAGATAAACAAGGTATGCAGATTATACCAGAGCATTTAACCGACACTCATTACACCAGGATTCATTCCATGCACACATGGCAAACAAAGTAAGCCCATTTGTTATACCCACATAGCCTACAAGAAGAACGGGTTCCCAAGGGCGCTGAGTTCATAGACGAAAATAATTCAAGACACAGTCACCAATGAAGAAGCAATTACTTCCTATATAAAAAAACAAATAAAGAAGAATAGGTGAGCTTTCCCGTAGTCGGCTTGGCAGGCACCACAGGAAATAACTGCTGGTTGAGTCTTTGGGATTTAAAGATCTTTGGCAGTGCTCCACTATTCACTAGTTAACACGGACACGCAGCTCAATATTAGATCAGACAGCCTCGTATCTCAGCCTGTACACAATGGAAAGTCCATACTGATGAGGTGGAGATGAGGGATAGAAATGCAGGGTTGGAAATGATAAGCGTGGGTCAAGAATGATGCCGTACAATGGGCTAGTGTTATCTCGGGAATGATCAGAGTTATTGTTAAGGAGCAAGGTTGAATTGTTTGCTTAATGAGAAAACCTCATGTTCTTCAAGTCATAAAGGTTCTTGAAGATCTCAAATGGTTTCCTACTCGTTTTGTGATATTAAGAACAACATATCAACCAGGCTGCCACAGTGATTTGTTTAAATTATAACACAAGTAGTGGTGAAAATGGATGAGCCCATTAAATCCTGTTACACATCACGGCAGATCAAAATATTTGATTTTATCCTTGCTGGCTGGACGCCCAACACCAGCAAGTGATTAGAAAGCAAACCACCACTTGACGGCCAAATATAGTGGAAACATAAAAGAAACTGGGAGGCCATAAAATTGTATTATCGCATTGATACAGCAGACTCTCAATGTATTCTTGACATGAACTCATATTTCTGGTCCAAGGACTCTCAGACTGGGTCAGACAGGTAGTTAATGGAGCATGCTCAGTCTCGAGTGGGTGGGGGTGTAAGGTGGGAAACGCACACACACACGCACACACACTAACTGTAGAACTACACGGAAACTAGGTCACCTAGGCAGCACTGTCTCCCTGTTGTCATAGTTACCACCTCGATGGGATAGCTGGCCTGCATGGAGTAGAGCAGGGATAACAGGTGCTCTGATTTCAATGAATGATTAATGATCCCTATTGGTCACGATCTGCGCCGGGGAAGTCTGTCACAAACAAACACTACATGACAAAGTCTGCTAATTAAGAATCCTCTGCTGACCACAATCTGCTTTACCAACTGACTCAAGAGAGCAAATTAATATATACAATTAAGTCACTTAGTTAAGGTTTGTCAGTGCACAGAGCGGAGTCATATACACAAGGACGTCAGGTACTTTGATCTGACTGAATAATTTATGAGGCAGCCAGGGTTTGATCCGCATTCTCCACCAAGGATAGTCCGTGTCACTGGGCTTACTTAATGACATCAGACCAAGTTGTTAACTGTCACGGCA
>JAOXYL010000059.1:22352639-22372029 GCA_028564955.1 Terapon puta
GCTTAGAAAAAGTCATCAGTCCTACAGTTACTCAGATACTATATATCTGAGTTCTAAGTTCCACAGTAAACTATGTACCATGCTCTCATTAACGTTGTTTACTTGATGCTTCAGTGTAACCAGTGGGCAGAGTCAGTGAACCGTGGCAAAGATCACTAGAGGCTGGGTGTTTGTTTTCCCATCTCCAATTGTTATTTGCAAATGCATAAGCCAAACCAAACCAGCATTTTAGTCATTACTGGTGCAGATAACTGAGATGGCATTGATGTCAGAATACCAGAAATGACAAGCGTTGACTCAGTGAATTGGGTGAAATTGCATTTGCATCACACAGTTCAGTGACTGTACAGACAGGCGCTCTCAGGTCTGTCGTACCGGCTAACAAGCTAATTACCTCTTACCTTTAAGACCATATTGTCTTTAGTCACAAACGTTTGCACATTAAGGCGAGCACTAATGCAGGCACGGTCGCCCCACTTCTCTGTCGCCCTCGCTCGGTGCCTTGCCCTCACAGGCACTCACACATGCGTCCACACCCACACACATGCACTCCATCACCCCAATCTCCAAGGCAATGATGTCATTCTTTGATGTCTCCTCTTTCTATTAAAAGAGCATGAGATCATCATGGTATGACATCACCGCTTTAAGCGCACTTGAATAACTGATTCGGTCAAAACAAAAAAACTAGTAGTTCTTTACTGAATGTAGCTCATAAAATACAGGCAATTAAGTATTAATTACTTATTAATTAAGAATTAATTTCTCTAATAATTTCTTAGCCGTAAAAAAAATACAGCACAGAATTAAAAAAAGCAGAGTAGAATAATGCAAATAAAAATATAAAGCATTGTGTAACTTAACAAACCTGATTACTAACGGCCTGGTAATGTATCATGTATTGTTATTCAGCAGTATTTACCTCTTGATGGTACCGCTTGATGTTATTATAGTGCAGTACACAGTGGGCATCGCACAATATCAAATGTGACAGGCCGAGATGCTGCTGTTAGCGTGGTAATGTCGGTTCAAATGCTTCATGGGTCGATTAGGAGCACTCCTCTTCTTCCTTTATTATTTACACAGCCAATGTGGGATTTCAGACATTACACCTCCTGACTGACACGCTCTTGGTTTTAGCAGAGCTGACATCTTGTGAACAACATGGAATTACACGGTGCCCGCTACATGCAATTTTCCAGAATGATCCACATTTTCATGATTTTTGAAGGCCACCATATGCTTGATTTTACACGGAGAACCTTCTGAGGTGAAATAATTTATACATCAAAAGTAGCAGTGAGATCTTTGATGCCCGGTATCTCAGAAGAGCCAGAGAGGGCTTTATTCTCTCAACCTCACAATGTTAAACCCCCGCTCCACAGGCTAATTTTCTCTCTTCCTCTCTCCTCTCTCCAACCCACCTTTTATCTATCGTGCCCCCGTTCTCTCCACCCTCATCTCATTTCAACTCCTCTCGCTTTGCCTTTTTCTCCCTCCTTACCCTTCATTCTTCTTCCCTCCCTCCGCCCAGATGCTGCAGAGGAGTCTAAAGCAGAGGAGGCCACCCCAGACGATGCAGCGGCGGAGGCCACCGAGTCCAAGGACGACTAAGGCAAAGTCTAACCTAAAGAAAGCAGAATTAAGAGTATGAAGAATACCACAAAAACAAAAATCTAAAAAGGTTGCTCTTTGCCTTCCCAATGTGAAGGCAGTCCGTTTCTATTTGTTTGTCATTTTTTGTGTGGCAATGATTTTCTCATGTTGGGGGAGTTTCCAGCGTGAAGTTTTTTGGCTCAAGCTAATACTATGAGGAAGTGATGATGCTGATGATGATGTTGTTGTTGATTATGAAAAATGATTGTTACCTTGACGATGGCGAGGAGGAGGTTTTGATTAGGTACATCTTCACTATCTATTGTAAGTGAATCAGTGGTGGAATGAATGCTCCCAACTGGATATTTACACATTTAAGACGCATTGTGAATGCACCATACTTTATTTGCATTGCAATGCACTTTCCCTAAACACATTTTGCAAATAAAATCTGTAATTCTGCAAACGCACGCACAAAGACAAGCTGGTTTTAAAATGCAACCATGGTTTTCAACACAATAGAAGTGTACTGAAAACACAGCAAATAGGTAATGTACTGACACATCGAATGGAGAATAGAATGTATAATTAAATGTGTGATATTTCCAGTTGGGCAGCTTTATCCTGAATCCAAAAACCACATATAGGACAAGACTATTACTCTCTCTCTATTCTGCTTGAGTCAATCAAGCTTGGTTTACACCCCTTTTACAAACTCTCTGTTTACTCTCATATACAGTAAAGGACCTGTTGACATTTAAATGACATGATCATATAATAAACTATAGAAATCAGCTATAGTATTGATGTAACTGGCTCTTACATGACAATTTGTGTTCTGCCAACCAAACACGAGAACAGTAGCATGAACCATCGAACCAGATGCATGATGGGAACTCTCCCTCTGAGAGGAACTTTTTCGCAGTCACAAAAACTTAAGAGGTGTGGCGGCTTCTTTTTGATGTCTTTGGTGTTGTTATGACAGTTTATATGAATTGGAAAATTACTCTTGCACTGATGTTACGAAAAAAAAAGTAAAAAGAAAAAATCAAACAAATGAGCAAACAAAAAATACTTTTCCCATGTTCCAGTGAGTGCAATGTCCAGTTTCAACCTTATCAAGGAGTTCAAACTTGTGAGAAAAAAATATGAAAAAATAAAAATGGTTTCAATGTCTGTTTTCAAAATAAAGCAAATGTGCCAATTACCATCATAAAGCCTGGAGTTTTTTTAAAGCCACCTAAAAAGTGCTTTTACTTCGGAGGTTAGAAAATATCTGGAGGCAAAAAAATAAAATATTATTGGATATTTGGGGAAATGTGTTTAAATTCGAATGAGGAACTAGCCTGGTTCCTTGTGAAGATAAAACAACATCACTCTGTACCAGCACCTCTTGAGCTCAACAAATGACTCATTATATATAATTTGTTTGTCCACAACAGAACGTGTAACGCTCCACATGGAGCTTATGGGTTAGTAGAGTGAGTTCCTTGACACTGGACACCAAAACTCACAGCTCTAGTGTGTAAATGACTGAGCTTTAGAGGCGCTTTCAAAAAGAGCCAGCCTAGTTTTCCCCTTTTGCAGCCTCTGTGTTAATCTACCATACAGATATGAGAGTGTTGAGTCAACACGAGATGTACATATCACGCACTAAACTTGCTTCTAGGTGCCAGTTACACAGGAGTTATAGCTAATTATTGGTAAAAACCTCAGCAACCACTGTTTTAGACATATCTTATTATCAGAGTAAACTCCTGGCATGCATGGGATGCAACATGCACCTTAGCGTGTTGGTTGTGAGCCTTATCCAGGCTTTTGATCTTATTTGAGGGAAAACATTTACATAAAACATGAGAAAGCTGCTCCCTGGATCAGAATCCAGGCTTGTGATCATCGGCATACATTCTTCAGCACCTCAGCCACTCATTCATGTACCAACAGTGAATGATCAGAGGCCCAGATAAGGTGTTCATTTGCCACAGAATCCCACTTTCTATCCCAAAGTACATGCAATACTCCAGATATCCCATCATAAAAGAGATACTAGAGTGCATGTAAATACAAATTGCTTATCTTCCAAATTTATAGTGTAAGAATGAGATAATTATTTAAGGACACTGGATATAGACACTGGATGTAGGAATGACCTTATGCAAGAGTACATGCAAATGCTGAAAGTAAACATGGGACCTACATGACTGAAATAATACATAGATACTCGTAGATAAACTTAAATATCAAGTTCAGTTTCATGAAAGTTGTATGGAGCCGGTTTGCTGAACAAGCAGCCTTAAAATGTGGATGATTTCAACAGTTTCTTTTATTGTCTTTTCTCTTCAGATTTATACACTTTTGCATGCCATCCCTCGCTGTTGTGCTCTTTATCTTTAAGAACTATCCTGGTGCTATTTCTTTCGTTATCAGATTTTTCAAGGAGTAACTCACCCTTCACCCTACTTTGTGTCCAATCAAACTGAAAAGAAGACGAAGCTGGCTTTTACTGATACGACAGAGAACAGAACGTGTGTAAAATATAATATCTACCTTCACCGCCCACATTTACTCAGCTGGCGTGGGGGTCCGAGCTGGAAAACTGCAGCTACAGGCTTGTTTTTCTAACCTTTGACACTGCTGCACTCCCCGTTTATCTCATGAGGCTAATAATGATGCAGAATAATGTGTTTGTGTCCTTATTCTGCCAAATAACACAGTGGGGGCATAATGTGGTTTTGGTCTGACACCTTGTGGTGAAATATTTAACTGCAGCATCTCCCCTGGCAGTGTGCTGCACAGTGCTGGTGGTGTAAAGGGCCTGTACCATATGTGGTGGTGATAACACCAGTCTTACCTTTCACCTTTGGCACCAAAAAAAAGAGAAAAAAATAAAAACAAAAAAATGTGAAACTGAATTCCCTTGGCGATGAGCTGAATCTCAGTTGAATTTCTCACACTTTCCGAGGACAAAAATGTCTTCCAGAGAGAATATAACAATACATATATTATTTTATTTGCATGTTACATGGCGATAAACACAACAGCACCGTTAAGATTCTGTGTGTTCCAAGCTATCTCCAAAAAAAAAAAAAAGAGGTTACTCGCCCCCAAAAACATCTCAAGTCACATTCAAATACAGAACATTGAATTCAAACAACTTTATTTTGTGTTATGAACATTTTCTCATATACCTTTAGTAACATATAGTTTTTTTTTTTTTTTAGAAACTGACTGCAATCACCTCATGGCATAATAAATTCAACTAAAATAGAAAAAAAAGGGACATTGCTGTGTCATAATCCATGATTGAATTTTAATTCCCCATGACAAAGGGACGGGACGTACAAATGTGACGCACTTGCTGTTTAAATCTTTTCAATGTTGAGTTGTATAAACACGATCTTATGGATTTGCTGACTTTACAACATTCTACTGTAGAAACATCATACCGTATATACACGCAGAGGAGGAAAATGAAAAAAAAACTTAAAATAGAGGGTTACCGCCGCAACCGTCGACGGAAAGTAGAAAGTTGGCCAAGTCGTCACGTCTCTCATGCCTCATGTTGACTACTCAGGTAGGTTAAGAACGGCGAACAGAATCAGATAGTACACACGCGCACATACGTAAGCCAACGGTGAAGTGATGGTGATGTTTTGAGGCAATGCTCAATAGTAAACTAGATAGCTGTATCTACAGACTTCAGTAGATATCCAGGCCTGTCTACAGGGGTTGGTGCTTTGTCCATAGGCTGGCTTGTGGTCTCTATGAGCAATGGTAGGACAGTATTCCTTATTTTTTTCTGCTTTATGGATTAGACAGAGCTCCATGGCTTTTACATAAATGGTCTTAGTGTCGCTCAGTGCTTATTGGCTGGTTTTAACCTGCATGGACACACTTGGATATCCACATCTGCGAGGTTCGCCTCACGTGAAAATCACCTGAATTGTAGTTGGGTACGTTTAGACAGTGACGGTCACTTTACTGTGGCATCCTGTAAAATAAGATTTGATGCAGTGAACTCTACCCATCATGCATTCCAAGCAGGTTAAAAGAAATGCTGAGCACAATCTGGAGATATCTGACTCTGCTCTGGTAGTCTATCTCCTCCAGCAAAAAACAAAAACAACAAAATACATTTTAGTTTGTTTGCGGGTCTGCCCAAGGCCGGCCTTGCTCTGCCCTGAGGTTGTTTTTATGCTCTACATGGTGAGACAGATGGACTTACTGAGATAGACATGAAGCACTGATCACCCTTGTGCAGGCTGAAGAACTGAAGAAGATGAAGAACTATTTCACCACAGCTTCCAGATCCGTCACTTCTTACTACGGCAGGAAAATAACTGTCGCTGATAAGCTAACATCCTCAAGTACGGACTAGCCAGAGGCTAAAAAGCTTTAAGAGTCTGCAGAAACACCGATGAAGTAGAAAAACATCAGGAGTCAAATTAATCTACATTCGAGTGGGTACTGATCAGTTGTATAAAATAAATGAAAAAAAGCACATGAACGGTGGTGAAAGCATAAAAACAAGCAGTTTCTTTATCACTTCCTTGATGTACAACTCTGGTTGGAGGATATTGTTTTTGTCGTGATGGACGGATGACAGAAATGTTGAAACTGTTGAAATGCTTCAGCTTTGATTGACATTGTGGCTCGTCTCAGTCTCTGTACAGCTCTACGTCTACCTGTTTCAGCCACAGGAAAGTCAGTTCAGATAAGATGGCATCACCAACACTACAAAGTCACACAGCCATGGCCTCAGAAGCAGTTACGATGAAAACACTGGGAACAATTTCTTTAATGTATGACAAGGATGACATTAATTACACCGTGTGTTTTACAGTACTAGTAGCCTACTATCTCGGCTCGGTTGTTTAGAAAAGCGGAGACGTGAACACACATCCAGTTGAGGAGCTGAGCTGGGCGCTGGAGTCCATACGCTATTAGTCACCTTACAGTTGGTCAAAATAAATGGCAAAAAAAGGCAGCTAATAGTGCACCTGTTTCAGCAGTTCTCGTCACCACAGCAATGGTCCCAGAGCTGCTTTCTGACGGTACTGCACTTTTTCAATCTTCTTCTCGTGAGTTTGTACAAAATACTGACACATGTTGATTTAACCATGTGGAGGAAATGGGTTCAGTGGTCAGCGCAGGTATTGGTGTGATGACACAACTTGCAGTAGGACATGTAATATAGAGTTGTTACTTTGTTAAAGAAAGAAAGCCCAGTGGCCTTGATGGCCGTTGATGGGAATAAGCATTCGGTATCCATCTGTTTGCTGCTTTCGTATTGAATTCCTCTTAAATGGAAGCTAAATACAAGCTAAACACAATAGTCCATTCTCTATAACATCATGTAAGCCAGCTTTGATCATCTCAAGAATAGGAACAATAATGACCGCACAAAACTATTTTCATTTGATGCTAGACCTTTTTCAAAAACATAATCTTCTTATGGGCTTCGGTTCGTATGATAGAGCAGGGCTGCCAGTTCAAGAGATCTACAAGTTATCATCCTCAACAAATTGCTACCCTATTCTGAAACATGGATACATAAAATTTGCTTTTTCATATAGTATAAGGACATTGGATTCAAGTATATATATATACACAACTAAAATGAATGAGGTAAAGACAGAACAAAAATAACCTCAATATCAATATATTATGAATGTTTCTGTATCATTTCATATTAAAACACACATACTTCTTTGAAAGAGAAAAACTAAAAAGTCATTCATTGGTGTCATACATTTTTATCCAAATTCCAGCAGTATAGAAGAATGATCCTAAAACTTATAAACTAAAAGCAACCACTGTATGGTGGTACAGAGTATGTGGCTAAATGCGATGCAGCCTGCTGCGGAGCAGAGGAAAACTGCACAGTACGGCTGGTTGGTCGTCAAACAAGCAACATAAACTGCGTCAGTTTTCTCTGTTTCCTGTTGTTACAGTGGCAGAACGAGTCGTCTTATCATAGAGGAATACAAAATTGTACTATGTACAGTATGCGTTATGCATTATAACCTACTGTGTTTCTCTTCCTGCTGCGAAAGAACAGAGGAGTTGTTTTGGAGTAAAGGCGAGTGGTTGCAAAGCCACTGAATGAAGATGTAGATATCCATCAGCAGATAAACTAATTTCTTCAGGTTTGTACTCGGCATTGGTTTAATTCGGTAGGATGGAGTCGGCTCTATTCACTGCATCCTTGAATTCTGGGCCGGAGAGAAATGACTCGAGTGGCTGCTGCATCTACAAAACAATGTCATTGGTTGGAGAGATTTCCGGCCTATGCTCTATGTCTCTGTCTCAGCCTAGTAGCGTTACATCGTGGTAGTACAGACTTAAATATCAAGCTCTAATCTCGTTACAGAATCAGCTGCAGAATGTTCCCTTTTCTGTGTGTTAGTTTCAAATCTATATAGTTTATGGATATTTGGCAGATACTTTGCATGTTGCTCATTAATGCACTGGTTAAACACTCGGTTAAGTCTACAATTGAAATTAACATAATGCATCTATGGGAGAAAGAAGAAATACACCTTATGTCTTCAGTACTTCTAGAGACAAATGATTGTTGGCAACCCTGCGAGCGGGGCGCCTCTGCTTTCATTCCCATGAAGACAAAAATACAACAAATCCCAAAGCGGATCCATACCCCGAAGACAAGATATAGCAGAAACAAAGAAGTGCATACGAATTAAAAACAACAATGCAATTCTTTAAAAGAGCACTGTTTGCTTGTTCTGTCCTTCATTTGACTGTTTTTTTGTTCTTATAACATTTTACTCATTACCCATCACTTTCATTATATCTGTAAGCAGTGCCCGGGAGCACGTAAGGTTTTTGTATCATGATGCAAACAGTCTGGGGGTGGGGGTGGGAGTGGGGGTGGGGGGGGCGACAGAGTTGGTAATAAGGTAGCAATAAGGATGTCGGTGAGTTGGAGAGAAGGAGGAGGCGGAGGAGGAGGAGAAGGAGGGGAGGCCGGGAGCGGGAAGAAGAGGGAAGAGGAGGACAGCGGCATTAACACTTGAAGAAAAGGCAGGCGAAGCAGGCCAACAGGAGCCACAGTGATTGAGATACACAGGCGGAGCCGTTGATATCCCGACCTGTCCCGGGTCCTGCACAGAGAGAGAGAGAGAGAGGGGGGAAGAGAGACGAGCGTTAATGTGGTCAGTGTCAGTGCCAGAAAGCTCACTCAGACTTGGAAAAAAAAAAAAATTGGGATATGGACCATTTTGGTTGTCATTCACACAGACAACATTATGGAAGCCTATTAGGGACTTTATTCAAATGATAATGTAAATGAAAATGTAATTCCACACAAGCATTGTTATTTTCTGAATACATGTTATTTGAGTAAAAATGTAAATGCCATATGCAATAATAACATTTTTTGTTTCACATTCATACACTTGTATGCAGTGATCAAAGTGGACTTTCACTCAATGCATTTGACTTGGCACTCTGACTTTTTCTCTCTGCACTTAATAATTTGTAGATACAGGCTGATGCACAAACCAACATGTGTATAAGTGGGTACTGCCATTTGTTGTAAAGGCATTCTATGAAAGCTATTTTCAGAGTCAAAGTCCCCACTACAACATACAACAATAATACAAGATAACGAAAGTAACCTGATTTTCCATTTATGCAAGAACTACATGAGCCACAATCAAAATCAAAAATGCAACATTGTAATATTTTGGAAATGAAAATGAAACAAGCATTTGCCATTTAATTTTCAAAGGCTTAACCTGCCCTACAGTGGACAATATTCAAATGTAATGAGGAAAAAAGCATCACATTTACATTTCACTACACTCTTTTGATCACCATAGCAACACATCCAGAGGGTTTGCAACGGAACGTTACAGCTGAAAAAAACGAAGAAAGACTTTTGACCTTAATTAATGTGAGATCAACCAACCGGTTTGTTTTCAAGCCTGAATAGCAAAACAAGTAAGATTTTCCTAAATGTATGTATAGATACTTATAAGAATGACCCCTGTGGAGTGTGTGGTGGTGTCTGTATCTGTATCTGAGACTCTGCGTTTAGGCTGTTACTTGGTATCCACCTTTAGGCAGTGGTGTGTAGACTCGAGCCAGTAACAGCGAGTGAGGTGCCAGACTCAAAAATGAAAATATAAATGAGATTATTGCATTTTCAATTTCAAGTTTTCATTATCATTTGAATACAATCAGCTAAATGGTTCCAGACAAAATTGATATTTTTACATATTGATGTTTACAAATTGATGTTTACATTCACTTCCTCTAAGGGAGAAAATTCAGTTTATATCAAATATAATATATTTGACTACAGGCTTTGTCAGGAGCCATCTGGTGGCCACACTGTGCTACTGACTCCTTTACTGTGAACCTATGATGAAGCTCAAGCTCAGTTCAAACTTCAGAGAGCACTGAGGAGGCAGAGTGTGGAAATACATGGTGGCCTGAAGTCTCAGTGCACTAAAAATATTAACGTTAAAGCATCTGTTTTCTTTCCAGTGATGGCAGAAACACCACAGCACAGATGTGAGTTTCAAAGAAAACATAGCAGATTACCTTCCCTCACACACACGTTTGATGCGACAGAATCAGAGGTGATATTGCATTTTGGAAAATAAATTCAAGGACTGAATTTGTTTGATGATGGCAAAAAAAGAAAAAAAAACGCTCGACAAAACAAGAACTGTGACCAAAGAAGCACAGGAGTGAGTTCTTCTTTATTCAACCAATAATTTGTCCTTTCAGAAGCTTACTATGCCACGAATGTAATGAGGTGTCTGTTGTCAATGCTGTATATAAGATCATTTAATTACAAGTCCTTTCATGTTTCTGTCAGAAGAAGGGACGTGTGTATTCATAAAGGCCACACAGCGAGTGTGACACAGTTACATTGTCAGGAGGTGGAGTCGGGGTAATGCAATTAATGCAATCAAAAAGTTCAAATGAAACAAACCAACCATCATTTTTCAATAAGTGTATTCAACTGTTTTAACTACTTTTCCATGTTATGTGACTTGTTGCATTTCTTTATTTGGTTTGTTTTCTGACTTTGCAGTATCCGTCACTTTGCTTTCCAAATGTTCTACATAGCAGTCTCTTTTTTTATGTTTATGTTTAGTTTGCTTTCATTTTTGTCATCGCACGTGTTTTCTCTTAAACTACAATATTTTGAGCTCTCAGGTTTACTACAAAAATAGGAGTTTAAAGTGAAAATCAACCTTAGGCCACACAAAAAGAAAGCTGTTTAAAGCCTCATACCCTCATGAATGTTGCACTTCAGATCAAACCCCCGTCGGCTGTGTCGCACACTTTTAGAGCTGTGAAGCATTCGGCCTCTGTGTCACTTGGTATGCAGTGGCACGGGTCTTCGTGGAGCGTAGGAGGTGGCAGGTATGACACTGACTCTGTATCGGCTGATAATCAAACAGCAGCGGGTCCTGGAGATGCTGCAGCACGCCTCGTTTTTAGTGTGTGTGTTGGCAGAGACAGTCAGAGGCCTTTTCCATTTGAATCGGCCACTACAAGCCATGTCATTGGTCTGTACTGTGTATGATGGTGTGTGTGTGTGTGTGTGTGCCAGATAGAGGGGTGGAAACCCTGCCCAGCTGGCTCGAAGCAGCATGGTGCCGGTCTGGTTTTCATGGAAAACACCTGCTGTGACATCACTGATTGGGGTCGGGCCAGACGTGCCACATGCTTCAAAGCTCGATGCTTTGGAGCAATTCGGCAGCTTTCTGCCTCTCGCACTTCAGTAAAAGCAACTGTGTTAGATCCCTGAAATGTGTGTTCAAAAGATGAGATCACCAGTTAAATTAGCGTTCAACTCTGTAAATCTGATGACATTTTCTGGCTCAACCATGGACTGTGTAAATGGTTTAGTTCCCACCAGCCTTCACATGTACTCATTAAAAGCGAAACAGTTCAGATCCAGGTCAGATTTGCCAGATGCAAAAATTGCAACTGAGTAAATGTTGGACTTCTTCTCGTAGTAGTGAAAATTCGACACTCTGTTTGAGGGCAGCTACTATCATATAAACTGACACAGGAACATCTTTTTCTGCCCTCTAGAGGCAGTCCATTGATTATATAAGTTTAAAGTTGAATAATATTACATAGTATTAGAATATATTAAAATAATACTACTTCCATGTCTTAAACACACATTTCTTTCTACCTTTACATCTTACTTTTCATTTTTTCTGTATTGTAACTAGGTGTAGGATCAGGGGGACAAATGGTTCCAATTCACATCATCCAATGTGTGAAAGGGCTCACAGAAATTCTTTGTAATAATAATGTTTAACTCCAGTCCAGGGTGTACCCCGCCTCTCACCCAAGACAGCTGAGATAGACTCCAGCACCCTGTGACCCTTCGGTCAGGATAATGCAGGTATAGAAGATGGATGAATGAATGAATAATATTTAACTCATTGGGGGGCTCAGGATGTGAATATGTACAAGACATAGAAAGTCTGCAGTACATTGAACTGCTATTATGGAAAATAACACACAAACCAATGAAAGTTCCCATTTTGAGGAATTTACCACACTGCTGAATGGACAGTTTGGAAAATTAGAAAGATGAACATTAATTTTAGTACTCTCTTGTCCTGTGTCGGTACATCGTGGAGTGTCGTGGATCATCTGAGATCATATTCAGGCACACTAATCACTTCCAGCCATATTCATTTTTGACAAGGTTTTGGTTAAATCACTGTGAGGATGCAGAGTTGAGTGCGCTGTTCTCCAAATGACTAAAATTACTGCACAGCAGCTTAGTTCTCATGGTGGTTTCCAATTGATGAGCTCTAACAGTGGCGCTTAAAAAGAATCATACAGCTCCAGTAAGTTTCCTCCCTGCTGGTTTTCAATGATTAAGTGGGAAATTACATTAATAGAACTAACAACTCAAAGGGATTCAATCTCTCCTCAAAACTCAGTGATTTGAATGATGGCATTACTGTAACATTAGTGTGATATTTCATGGGCAGATTACAAATGTGTGTTGTGTGGTATAAAAGCTCAAGAGGTTTAATGATTACATCTTTAGCTCTGTATATTTTTAATAAAACAGTAGTGTCTATACTCACTATAGAGGAAAACGCTGGCATTCTGGTTGCCCAGTCGGTTCGAGGCCACACAGGTGTAGTTCCCATAATCCTCTTCGGTGACGTTGGCGATCATGAGAATAGTGGAAGTGCCGAGGATCTGGATGTTGATGCCCTGGGTATTGGACAGCCTGAAACAGAGAGACAGACAGACAGGTCTGTTAAAATTAAAACTGCAAAGTAATGAAAATGAGAGTTTTAAGCCAGAAGGGAGTTAGTGACATTTCATTTTAGGCAAAATAATAAAGTTTGCAGTGTCTGCACAGGTAAAGTAGCAGGCGCCCTTCACCAGAGCTTAATTAATCAACACATTTCCACTACGAGAGAATGTGTACTAATTAGTCACAACCTACCTGGGGTGTAAAAATAGGCCTGATTATCAGCCCAACAGCAACGCGACACTTCTGACTATGTGGTTGTTGGGATTTAGCAGCTTTCTGAATGCAGTGTTACCTTGCGGAGACATAATGCTGCTGCCTCTAGAAGGTACGATCATACTAAATAGGTTTCCGTGAATCACTTTACAAAATGACTTATAATGAGCTGTTAATTTGGTCAACACCTCGGATTTGTGTTACGATTTTCAGACACGAAATACATCCGCTTGAATTTTGATGTGACAAATTGCATACTACGCAGGGCCACGGAGCGGTGGGCATTTGGAGAATTTGTCACTAACGCAACAAATAACAGCCCTTAACCAGTCAATCTCACGGCAAGTTATAATAGAAATGTCAGTGTTTCCAGTACTGTGTGTGAGTGAAGGTCAGATAGCTAACAACATTAATTATGTTTCATAACGAGTTATACTTTCATGCCGGCAGTCACTTTGCAATAACAGGGGTCAGTGCCAAGTCTGTGAACTTTCTGAGTGCCGGCGTTGAGACGGTTAATAGCAGAGATAAGCCTTTCTCATTTTGAAGCAAACACATTTCATTAATGGTTTAACACAGTGCCGCATTTACCGCACAGCAATCCTTGACCTTTGGATCGTGTGGCGAGCAAAGATAACAAGATGCGGCTTCCAGAGAGGCGGCGTCACTGTCTAGGCAGCACTTCTATTTGCATTTAAGCGCGCGGAAATGTGCCGAGCCGCGGATGCAACAATGCGGGGCGCAAATGTGAAACTATTGTTATGATGTATTCCTGTAGGGAAATGCGCTGTACTGTACGCGCTCTGAAGAGATTAGTATGCTGCCGAAGTCCTTCACTGCACTTCTGGGGTCCTAATGACCACCAAACTTCTGACAATCAATTATGTCAACCTTGAACCCCTTTTCGGCACAAATGAATCAATACAATGTGCTGAGTCAGGCTGTATACCTCTCTGATGAACTGCTCCTTACATCATCACAACCAAATAAAACTCCTTTAATAACGCGGTGCGCATAATGGATTCAGCTTGTTCTGGGCTGATTGAGCCCCTTCGTATCATGAATGAGGTGAAGTTCATTTAAGGCGCCTCAACTTAATCCTGCTTAAGTCTGGGTAATGTGGTAATCGTACTTTGAGCGGGGGAGCGGGAAGTTTATGCTGACACACACTTGGCTGATAGAGAGTATTAGCATAAAAAGGGAAATGCACATCATGGCACAGCATAATTTGGCCCGCTGGGGAGCGGGAACTTGATAAAGTGCTGAGGTCCTCCCCGTGGGGACACCTTGGGAACAGTGGCAGCGTGTATCTGAAAGTGAGGGAGCGAGACCTAAGGGTGCGCGGGAGCACCAGCAGTGTCCCCACTTCATCTAAAAAGCAAAGCCCCCCTCCCACGATAAGGCCGGCAGCAGATATATTCTCTAGTGTGTCTTCATGAGAAGTGACTGCACTATTAAAAAGGCCTGCCTGCCCACAGAGCATGCTGAGAGACCCAGATAATTCACAGCACCACGGGGAGCTGAAAGCAAACAGCTATTTTTACTATAGATTACAGCTCATGATTTCAGCGCGGCAGCAGGGGAACGGAGTGACCGAAACAGGTCAAAAGAGACACAACTCTCTTTTGTTTTCACCGCGAAGGCTTCGGGTTGGACTCTCTTTATCTGCACTCGCGCTTTTGAGTTAAGATACCCGGCAGCAGAAAACTGGAGCTTAAAGAGCAGCAAAGTGAATCTCTGGCCCCCACAGTGTGTCGTCTTTTCTATTAGTATTTATCGAGCCCAGTGTTTCTGCTGCCCTTTAGAACTTCTAACGCGCTGGCACACGCGGCCGGCAACTTCTCTCACTTTTGATTTCAAGTTCATCCTCAAATATGCCTGTATCTCTGCCAGCTCCTTCATCTGGCATAATAGGCTGGAATACATTACCGGAGAAGTTGGCAGAAATCGTGCACGTCTACCTTTTTCCAGAGGGAAGTTTTTCCAAGGGTTCTCATCATTACGGCATCATACCTGATGTCCTTCCTCACAGACAGAGGGCAGCAGCGCTCTGTTGGCTATCTTCAGCGATCGTTCCTTGACGCCCAGAGCCACTCTGTTACATTAAACCCTAGACCGAAATGATTTGACCCCTCTATTTGGCGGAGGGCACGCAGTGTGTGCGCAGAGCTGCGGTCGCAGGCCGGTAGAGATGAAAGACCAGAGCGAATCATCAGATGGGCAGATTTGATTCTGTCGCGTGTGGGAGCATCTAAAGTAGGTTATCACTGCCAGAGAAAGTGACAGGCCTGTTATGATTGGAGGCTGATGATAAATGAAATCAAGTGTAGAGTCCTGCTGAGACTTGTAACCCGGGGATGATTGAAAACGCTCTGTGACAGCCATGCATCAGCTGACGAAACAACAAACAGATCTGTCTGTCTGTCACGCCGGCTAACAGCTCACTCTGGATTTTCTCATGTAAAAACATGTGGTGGTTTACTGCACAAGGAGAAGGGGCAAAATAATTCCTTAAAAAATGTTGTTTTTTTTTTTTTTTTTTTAAAGATGGACAAACAGAAGACATTTCTGAAGACATAAGCAGCTTCTTTAATGGGAAAATTGTCTCTTCTCTCAGATTTGTAGCTTCTCCTTTAGGGTCAACATCACAGAACCATTTGGAAAAACAAGTGCAAAGATACAAAAATCAGGCGGGGTCACGACAGCCAGGAAGTGATGGTGATCAGATGTGAACGGCCTTTCTACTGGAGCTAATTGGGTCTCAAAGTGCCACGGAGACTCTTAGATCCCGGGGAAGCCAGAGATGGTGTGAAGTTACATTTCATTTATATTTCAGGTATGCGAATTACGTTTCATCAGCTGGGGGGGGGTCTGCGCTTTCATGTGGCCGTTAAGACCGATATGCACAGGGTCAGGTGAGTTAAGCCTCTCTCGTCAGGGGAAAGAGAGATGGTCCAGCTCCGCGGCCCAGATTGCGTTCGCCAACTCGTGCCAAGCAGTTTGTTTGAGCTCTGGAGTGTTTGCTCCTTCAGCCGGTTTGTTTGGGCAGGTGAGAGCGCTGCTTTTTGAACTTGGCACCGGGTAACTGGACCAGAAATATGTGTCTCAATCCTATGCCAAGAGTGTTGATGCGCTTGGATTAAAATAACCCGCTGAGAGGAAAGGAGTATGAAAAGTTGAAAAGTCAAACAAATGGGCCGCACCGAGAAGCAAAGATTCATTTAAAATTTGCGGGACAGGCGCGTTGTTAATAAAGCACTGACATACTGCACTTGGAGTAGAGTATAGGAATAAGTAACACTAATTTACCTCCTTGGATCAACACATTGGAAACAAGATATTAAAAATATAACAGGGGATTAATTAAAACAATTAATCACTGTCAAAGAAAGACTTTGCAGTGATAAATCCTGTATTTGACGGGTATCAGTAATTAAAATGTGAGACATGACAGTTTAGTTTGTTTGACAAAATACTGTTAAAGGAAGAGATTAAAGAAGATTTAATTCATCAGTGGGCCAAAGCTAATCAGAACTTAACTGCACTGCTCCTCTAAAAATGCAGAAATGGTGATTAAAGTAGGAGGTTGGTATTCTAAATCCATCTCCTCTCACATCTTTCTCTGCCTCCGCACTTTCAACCTGAGCTGCAGGTGCCACCTGTGAGGATGCAACCACACCTCCAGCTCTGTCTGCTTTGGCAGAAAAGGGGGGTCTGACTAAGAAATAGTGCAGATGACAGGTCTGGTTCAGTTAATGAGTAAAAGTAGATAAAAGTTAAGTCTGCAAATTAAAATGTGCCTGAAGTCCCGTCGAGAACAGAGTACGGCTGCACATATAACTATTTTACAGACTGATTCAGTTAAGGACAATGGGGACTCATTATAGTCAGTTCACTTTGAAGAGTTTACGATGGAAATGTATTTATACATGTGGTGAACACCTCTAATATTGACCTCTGGCCTGGCAGGTGTGGCTTTAGCCCCGAACTTTATGCATCATGCATGCATGACAGGGAATAGACTCAGAAAAGTTGTCCTGTCTTTTGGAAAAATGAAAGTTGACAGCTCAAAATAAGGTTTTCATACCAGTTGGTTAAATAACTCCTCAGGAGTTTGAGAGTTAAACCTTAGACGGCATGTGTGCCATGCAAGTCCTTAACTGAAGGCTCAAAACAACCCGTGTCTAACACATTGTATTTGTGATTTAAATGCAGATTTCAAGGTCTCCGCTGCTAAGTGAGTGCTGATGAGGTTAAACTAATTAAAAGGGAAACAAGTGCAGGAGCAAGACCTCACCTTAACAATGAGGCAAATAAGACAAAACAGGCTACAGTGCATTAGCTTTGATTTCTGGGGAGGGGACTATGAAATTAACTAGCCAAGCAAGGATAAATGGTATTATTATGGTGCATTAACATCATCATCTGAGGAGAAAGTGCAGTAACACTTTCCGCTGGCAAAGAGGAAGAAGGGGGCCATGAGCAGGCGCAGAGCCAAAATCCTCCAGGGGACAAAACAACTGAGATAGATGGAGGTTGGAAACAACAGATAATGCAAAATATTTCGGCGACCATAAATCTTTCTTTTCAAGCACTGCTGTGATAGGCCTATTACTTTGGAGACCGTATCCGTGATAACACTTGTGACACTCCTCCAATATTTTGCTCCGAATCTCAGGTGAACTTTTACTGCTGCGGCTCGGGCGCCGGTGAAATTGCAGATCATGGCGCTCTGCATGTGCAACGTCCTTATCATTAGCTTCCTCCGTTTGAGCCCCTCCGCTCCCAAACAGACTCGTGGGGTGAGCTTTCTGCAGAGGAGGGAATCTCTCAGGTTATTAAACGACAAGTGTTGAAATGGAGAGGCCGGCGCCGCCATTGCCTTTGAATGTCATTACACTTCGATCCTCCTCAAGTGTTTTCCAGATACATGCATGACACTTAAATTGATAGCTTTCCAATGAACATCTGCGCCTGGTCACACAAACTGCAATTTCACGGGGGACAGTGCATCGCAGGACGCCTGATTTCCATTTCACTGGAATTACTTACGGCATGGGAGAAGAGTTAAGACTTTCGGAGGCTACGGTATATAAATTTTGTGCAGAACGCTCGATCCGCTCTCCTCTTTCTCCAAAAAGAATATCACAGAAATCACTGCTGTCATACACGGTAATGCCTAATTAACAATGGAATAACAGCCTCGCGAGTGATTAAGTGGGTGATTAGTCATTATCAAACTACACAGATGATGTCATCAAATTAACATTGGGACGTGACAATGGGACCACTGTGAGGGCAGATTCGACAAAGGGATCAAAGAGATCCATTATAACCACTGAATAAAACGATACGGAGCTTGGCTGCTACAGAGAATAAAGCCACGGAGGACATTTTCGAGACGAGCAGGAAACTCCTCAGGAGAAAGTGTGTGGAAATCGTCTGGCTCAGGCCGTCTGAAATGCTCATTGAAAGATCACAGTCTGGACCGCAGGCCAGTCCCGCTGTCTGAGGAGAAGCTCGGAGATCAATGCTCATTCAGTATTCACCATAAGCCCGCAGAATGCAATGCTATTCATTAACTGTCCCTTAATTGTGCTCATAATAGTGAACAGTGAAGGCTCCTTGCTGCCACGATCATGCCTAAGTAAATTCAATACAGAGCTTATTGTCTTGCCTCATTGTTTTATTTAAAATGGCTGGAAAATAAATCAAGCATGTCCCTGGACTCAAGGTAAGTCAAGTCAGTGTCATTTCTTCGACATATCATCACGTGCACATGATCAGCAGTGATTAATTATCAGTCGTCACAAATCAGAAGGCACCAAAATGATCCGTGTTGTGGAGACTTTTCTCTGGCTGTTTCCTGTAATTCGACATGTGAGGGAGAGACGGTTTTCCGTCCTGGAAACATTACAGAGGATCATTACAGTAATAAAGGAACTTAAAATCACGGGCGTGCCTGCACTGGTGGATCTGTCTTACAGTTGATGTGGTTGTTTGCGAGGAGGGAGACTAATGGCTTGTGCTCTTTTTAATGGCTTGTTTGAGTACTTGTTTACAGCTTGTGTGTTTTTTTAGCTCGCTCCCTTAGCCTCTGTTTGGGCTAAAGCGTGGAAAATGCACAGACTGGACTTGGAATACCATCTCGAGTCAGCGTGTCAGCCGCATTAGATAACTGACGAGACGACGGCCAAGTGATTTCCTGTTTTTCATGGTTATGTGAAATTGAAGTGTCCTCCTCGTGCAGATTGTATAAAAATGTCACCTCTCCATGTCCATTTGGAGCTTGACTCT
>JAOXYL010000059.1:22391521-22428747 GCA_028564955.1 Terapon puta
TTAACTTATTTTTTTTACTTACTTTTTGTGTATAGATGTACATATTCTGTTTCTTATTACGTATTTCTGTATTTGTATGTTACCTCTACCTCAAAACGATTCTGATCCTGATTCTGATTCTGATTCTGAAATGTTTCTTTGTTTTCAAATCGCTCTGGTTATTCTGAAAAAAAAGTCAAGGAAACAGGCTGCTTGAGTTTGGGAGGTTTTGGTGTATATAATCATAATCAAGATGCAAAGTTGAAAATGTTCCAACTTTAGGTCTCCTCTTCTTTCCTCCCTTTCTCGCTGTTTGTTTCAAGGGCAGCTGCCGTTCATCAGATGCAGCTCGAGACGTTATCCACTCTTGACCCGCATTCATCGGCTGCTGCGAACTCGGCTCATTCACGGCATCCGCTTGTCATTCAAAGTCAATTTATTCGTAATCCACCAAATATCCTTGTGCGTCGGTCGGACAAAAAAAGTCAAGAAAAATCCTCCCTCTCTCTGTTCCCGCAATGTGGCTCAGCCATGATCCCGAACTGACCCGGAGAGGAAAAGAAAGCATGTTAAAGCATTGATTTATCTTTGTCTGCATCTATTCACTGGATCTTTACATTCACACAATCAATTCCTCAACATTTCTATGGTCAGGAAGAGAAGAAAATCTGTGATGGTTGGAGGGGAGAGCTGCAGACTTTTATTGCTGTTTTATGTTTGAGTGTGCGCATCTGCAGGAGAAGCAGCCTGTCTGAACTTCCCAAAATGAGGAATGTGAATGAAAGGACAGAGATGGTCCACGTAAGAGGACTGAAATGTTTAGGACTTTGCCAGTCTCAGCTTTGAGTTAAGAAAACACTCCAAGAGACAAACCTGCACCGTGGGCTTAGAGATCCTCCAGACCCTGGTTTACGACTCTGCCAGGGAGGACTCCGTACCTGTGACACCCCCATCAGATTAACACCACATTCGATGGTCGTTAATTTGGTTTCAGGCCTTTTTGTACTGCCGGAGAGCCCCCCCCCCCTCCTGATGAAGATACCGGATGTGGATCGTAAATTCCTGAGCAAAGACTGGATTTCTGTGTGTAACTTTCTCTTGAAGGTAAACTACACATCTAATCAAAGTTTAATCAAAGTTTGAATATTGTATCTTTTTGTAATACTCATATCTCAATGGTTTGATGCTACTTCCACCTCTGTAGGTTATAGTTTAAGCTAGTTACAATCTTATACACTTCATTCCAAATATGGCATGGAGCCATAATAAGAGTAGACAAGAGTATGTGTCTATTGTGCAAAACACTAGAACGTCATATTTCACACTTAATTCATTTAATTCTCTCTGGAATAAAATTATTTCTCTGGGAAGAGAGCCGCCCCGCTAAACTCGCCCACCTAAACCCTTGGGACAAAACTATCGAGCTTGGTGTTCTCTTGCTCTCTTACTCTTATGCTCTTATGCTTACTCTATTGCATGTTTTGCAACTTTTATTCTTTTCTGCTTCTTCTAGCGCGTCACTTACTTTGTCACTCTTTCACTTTTTTGTAATTTAAACATATTTTTGCTTAGCTTACCTTGTTACGCGACTCTCTCAATATAGCCAAAACTAAACTAAGATTGAATGATTAGCATTTGTGTTTATCATTTGACTTTGTGTTATTTATTTCCATTGCTTCCCCATGTACTCATTTATTAATTCCTTCATTGTAAATAAATCCTCATTTATCACCAAGTCGTTGTCTGTGGATATTTCCTCTGATAGAGGAATTAAGATCAGTGTATGGAGAATTCACAACCCAGGTAATGAGATTGATTCATAGTGGATAAATGTGCTGATGAATAAATGTCTGGCGTAGTTATTAATCTAGTACAGTAATTTCCTTCTAGTACGGTGGTGCCCCAAATTTATAGTGAGTGTAAAATTTATCCAGAGGATTATTCCCCTACAGCATCTTAAGCGTTTTTCCAACTTGCAATGTTTTGTGATTCTCTATTTAATGCAATCTTGTTAACATGCTACTAAAAGTGAGGGGCGTTTCTAAGAAAGAAAATGTTTTCCCTGCAAACTTTAAATATTGTATTTGGGATTCATGTTTGTAATCCAGATTGGGAGGCTATAGATTATTTAGAGGTCTTTCTTAAAAATTTAAATTGCGTCGAACAGCTATTCTCCGGTACATCATGCTTTATTCACCAGATGTTTTGGGCTCCGTTGCCTTCTTCGAGGCGGCGCTTGAGGCTTAAGGTTTCCAGTTCCCTGATGTACAATTCAATGATCAGTCATGTGATCATGTGTCACAGCTGTGGCCACGCCCCCAGCGCTCTGATCACCTGCACATCTTCTTCCAATCAGCTCTCAGGACTGTGGTATGAGCCCCGACTCTTCACACCGTCTTTGTCAGATCATTGTTTCAGCCACCGTGGTAGTAACGTCATCACGCCACTTTACCCTGCTCATGGTGGAGCTCGACTTGACTTTCATGTGTTTCTTGCTGATACTCCCTGTGTTTTCCCTGAGTCCCAGGATTATCTCATTGCTTCCTGCCCGCCTGCCGGCTTGTTTAGCTGCCTACCTGCCAAACCGCCTGCTTGATCTCATACCTCTGCTCACTCCTGTCTGCCGCGCTCCACCATCCCTCCCGCTGCCACCGGGTAGCCATCCACCTCAGACCAGCAAACCAAGTGCAATAAATCTCTTTTTTCCTAGTCCAATTGCAGGAGCAATATGTATGACGTGGCATTACAATAATATTTTCAGAATGCTTTTCTCAGTTACCATTTTTCATCCAACCCATCAATGGTAAAAAGGTTGCATCATTTTTTTAAGGCAGGAAATAAGACAAATATAAAATCCTCCCATCTCTCCTCACACTGAACATTTACGAATAAACTTAAAAATATACACACCCATCCTTTAAGTACATTTCTATTGTTCTAAGAAACCCTGCTCTTATAGACCAATATAAAGCCTGAGAGAGTTAAATGAGGATTTACACCTGAAAAGCCAGACTTGCACTGAAGCTGAAACTGGTCGGCACCCTACGGCGTGTGCACTCTTAAAGAAATAATTAGGTCTGTCTTCGCCGTTGGTGAGCATGCATTGTGTGTCATTTAGATTTCTGAGATCAGCAGGAGGAAATCTGTGTCGAAAAGTCCATTTTCAAGCACAGCGACTGCATCGGAGCGTGGACCTGACCTGCACATGCAAAGCAGTGCAATAACCCCTAATTGCCATGATTAATCCAATAGTCTACACTCTCTACAAATCACATTTATTTAGCCATTTCAAATCATGTGCACATAAACAGCAGTTTTGGGAAGTAAAACCATTAAAGCTTATGGGTTACCTGCTTAAAAGTGTCAACAGCGGCACAATCGGTTGCAAAACGCGGGCGTGGAGAGTAACAGACTCTTCCAGCTCTCGACAACTGTTGTCAATTTCTCCATAAACACGGCACTTAAACCCCCAACTGCTCCATTAAAGTTACTTAGTGGCCCCACAATAAAGAACGAGCCGTACTCTTGTTGTGGATGTGATCCATGTCACTCTTTTTTGTGAGCCACGTTTTCCAGTTTCACACCTTTTATTTTGGGGCCTTTATTGAAACCCCTCGAAAGATTTGTCTTGATTTACTCCGAGACGAGCGGCAACAACAAAAAGAAATCATTGCTTGCCCGGGCGACTGTCTAACTAACAAAAAACAAACATGTAAAATCCATACTGAAAGCATTTAAGAGTTCCAACTTGTAAACACATTTGTGGGAGCGGCGTCATGCGGGAATTCAGACGCGATCTAAATCTGATCGGAGCCGCGGTGCAGAATTGAAATAAAGCTGCCTCGTTCCTCCACATCGACCATGTTTTCTCAGAAACAATATTTCAGTGTTTGTCTCTTACAGATTGTTTCTCCAGCAAGGTTATTATTGAAGCTTTGTCTCTGCGCAGCATCGGTAACAGCCTCCCCCCCCCCAACCAACATCTCTCTCTCTCTCTCTCTCTTTCTCTCTTACACACACACACACACACACCCCAAGCATCCCCAAGTAACCCATCTCTCTAATGCCAACTGACAAGACTTTCACAATCGTGCCAAACAGCATTTTAAATGAAGTCATACAGAGTTATTGCTGTAGTCAAATGACCAAGCCAAAATGAAGATGTGTTGTCAAGATACGGGGAGATGGAAGAGGGGGCGGCGGAGGGGTGCCGGGGTGGAGGCACTTGATTGAGGTGACGAAAAATCCAATTGCCCCCCCCCCTTCCCCGGCCTCAAAAACAACTAAAGCGGTGGGGCGGGAAAGTTGATTGGCTGAGTAGGAAGTGTGACTGGAGAATTAATCCTCGGAAGCGCAGATAAAAACGGATCGGGTAAGACACGGCCGCTCATACTCTGATAACCCTGTCACCTCCCGCAAAATGGGAGGGAAGGCGAAGGGAAGATGGGGGAGAAAAAAGCAGAAAAAAGGGGGGAGGAGATGAAGGGAGGAAGACGATAGCGAAGGAAAGACGCGCAAATGGCATTTCAGCTCTCGCGGCCATATAGCACCCGGTGTCCAGCTGTCGGCGTTGAAGGGGGAGCGGGCGCATTGTAATCTTAGTCATAGGTCAACCTTAAAGGAACAATGTTGGAAAGGGCAGCTCTTTGAAAAGCACTTTGCTTCTGCAACAACAGGATGTATGAATTCCACGGAGACGCACCGCACTCCCTGCTAATGTTTTTCCCAGTCGTTGCATTTCCCACATGTATAGGCGCGCATTAAACGGAGAGAGCTAAAAATGCCCATATTTAATGTAATGTTGACAGGAGCGCGCTCGCTTTTCGCGTGCGCCGCTCAGACCTCGACACCTGGGTGAATTTATTTCCTAATTTATTCTGTTTTAATTTGACTTCTCATCACTCCCCAAAGGTAAAATTCATTTCCATTCACAGCCAAGTACCAGGCGCTACACTATACATGAGTGTTTTCTTCTTAAGTTTTGACAGGTTTAACCACCCCTCAACCCCTCTGAAAGGAAAAAAAAAAAAAAAGAAAAGAAAACTTCATCTCCTCTCCAGCTAATGATCTCCTATTTGGATTGGTTATCCGATCCCTGAAAAATAATAAATCTCTAATGAAAACGTTATAAATACACTGACCTTGCTTTCAACTCTAATTTCAAACTTCAAAAGAGAGAAAGAAAGAAAGAAAGAAAGGAGAGAGTGAGAAAGAAAGAGCAGAGAGAGGCAGCGAGAGCGGGAGTAATTAGGGCGGAATGTGTTTGTGTTTGCAGGTTTGTGCATGAAGTGTGCGGCCGCAGAGAGACGCGCCACCGGCAGTTCCGCCGTCCATGTGACAAATAATCCACCGGGGGAAGAAGTGGAAGGCGATGAAAGCGCCAAACTTGCATCGCTGAGCGAGTATCCACTCAGCCTCCTTTCATTATTGGTTCCATTTACATGCACCTATCGCTGCCACTATTACCGAGTGCTCTAATCAAGACAACGCCGTGATTAAGTCTTCCATAGCATGAGACCTGAAATAACGGGGAGGTGTGAGGCCGCAATTAAGGGGTTTGCATATTACCAATGCAACGTTAATAAAAGACGGAGTACACTTTACATCAGAACCCCTATTGCGATAATGGCTGTGCGCCGTTGAATTTTAAATGAGATGATCTGCCTTGTAACTTCCAGGTGGCTGCAGAGTTTCATTCATTTTGGAAAAAGGTTTTCATGCAGCTGTGGGTGACAGATAATGGCATCTATTTTTTTTTTTTTTTTTTACAGCAAAGTGTTTTATCACGTCTTCCTCATTATAACTGCACTGAACTTAATTTTTTGGACGCCGATAAACATCATTCTGCAATCGTGTGCGCATTGTTATCAAATTATTAGCTAAGCGATGCTGAAAATCCAGCCTAATGTCCTAAATGAATGCATGAACAGACACATCTGTAGATTTGTGCTGCCAGTGCGAGCGGGACAGGCGGTATTAATCATACACGCAGGTACATGAGTGCATGCCACGAACAACGGTAAACCCCACCTGCTCCACATCTGTTCATGCATTCAGAACAGAACGTGGCCCCGGTTTGCCACGTATACGACAACGTGATTATAAATGGCCAAAGTAAGAAAAAAAAAAATCAAATTAAAAAGACAAGCCTCCCTGACAAGTCCTATGATTCATGAAACGTGACTCACCAAGACCGACTTTTTAATTTGGCTCTTTCACAAGTGTCTTGTCCCGTTTAACAAAAGACCCAGCACGGCAGAGGGGGAACTGTGCTGTGTATTCGTAATAGAGACACTGACCTCAAAGTTATAGGCAAAAAACAAAACAAACACACACACACAAAAAAAAAAAACACGGGCCTTATTCCTCACTGGCGAGTGCGACCACAGAAGAGACGGGACCAACGTTTGCGGAAAAACGCTGAATAAATGCCAGCACCGAATACCTCAAACAGACTGATAAAGTGCACTTTAAGAGCTGCCACAAAACCAGAGCCATATATCTCTATTCGGATTATGATAACACGCGAGTAACACATTTTCCCAGCATCCTCTCTCTCACTCTCTCTCCTATTCTGCTTTTCTCTCACCCTCTGTTCTCCATCTTTCCTAATCACAGGTGGTCTCTTCTCTCGTGGATCAAAAACGCTGCAGCGTTCTTGCTTGTTCTGTCTGAGACGCGGGCGTACCGAGCATGAAATTAGCCCTTAAAACAGAAGCAGGAAAGGCAGCGGATAATACGGGATCCCACCTCGCCCACCTGGACTCCGTCAGATTGCTTTATATTCAAGGTAAACTGTTTATTACGACTCGAGGATTACTGCATCAGGCTCTATTCTGCACACATGCAGGAAAAAAAAAAAACAGACATACAACACGCAAACAACAACAACAACAACAAAAAAAAAAAAAACAAGACGGCTTTGACGGTGAAATCCTGCGTCTTAACTCATCCAATCGCCGCTCAAAGCGACAAAATGAATGTGACTGCATGGAAAGGAAATGAGTCGCAGCGTTAAACTAAAGGAGCATTTAAATTGATGTGTTTTTTGTTTTTTTTTTTTCACCAGCGCAGCGAAGGCGCGCTCGCAGTCCCTTTATATCAGAGACATTACAGTCTTGTACGGCCATAAATCATCTATACTGTCAATGGCTCGGCGTATACCATTTTACATGTTTTGTGTTTCCCCCCTCGGGCTCCCTTTTTGCATCCCTCCTACATCGACCCCCCGCCGGCTCTCAATGTGACATTCGGAGGAGTGAGTGTAGAAGAGGCGTGCGATTATGCTCAGCTAATTTGAAACCATTAGAAGATAATCAGGAGAAAGCACTCGCAGCTCTTTAGCTTTTAGTGCTGCGAAGGTTTACTGCCAATTACCTGCTTTGGAAAAAAAAAAAACAAGGTCAGCCCAAACCTCTTTTTTTTCCACAGGCCCCTAAAGAACAACGTAACCAGCCTGTTAACCACCGGGGTGGCTCCTGTCACAACTCACACGCTGAGTAATGTCACCTTAAAGAAGCATCTGCTGCTGCTTTAATGCTGCAGTGTGTGTGTTTTTGTGTTTGCTCTCGCCCAGGTGTGTGTGTGTGCGTTTCATGCATCTCCACCTCGACACAATGACCTTATGAGGCAATCCGTTATTGCAGACACCAAGAGAGCGGCAATCAGGGAATCTTGAGCATTCCGGGGCTGAAAAAGTCCGACTATAATCAATCTTGTTCTGTGGCCGTTTGAGGTCAAAGGTCAAGGAGAAGAACACACACACACACACACACACACACAGACGGACATGCACCTGCTCTAAGAGGAAAAGGAAATCTGTGCTTTTTACACATATTATGACTTCCTGAGAGACTTTTGAACGGGCAAAACAGGTCGAAGCGATGAGGAGCAAAATGTAATCGCCGTACAACATCTCCAAATGTCTGCAATGTGCTCGTGTTGATAAAGAATATCTCTTTAGATTAACACTAAGCCTTGGGACTGAGCTGTCGGTTGTAGTCTTTACCCCCGAATCCTGCACGCACACACCTGCACGCACATGCACAAACAAAGCCGCAAACACACATTGTTTTCTGTAGCTTAGGCCGCGTGTGAGCGTGTGGGTGACGCGCAATTGATCCATTCAATTACAGATGTTAACGTTGTCACTTGATGTAATGACAAGCTAAATCTGCATTGCATGAGAAGCGCGCACACACACACACATGCACACACTTGTGCACACATTTTGGCTGCACATTTTGTCACTGCATGCAAAATACGGAGGAGCACCGATCTCATTTGATCTGAGACCTCGGGGCGTGTTTTTCTGCAGCGACGCACACACATACACACACACACACTCACACACACACTAATTCCTCTCTGCCTGGCACTGCAGAATTGAAAGGAAGGAGAATGTAAAGGTCTGAGTCTGTGGGCTGACGCTGCTGCTGCTGCTGCAGGAGAAGAAGCTGGAGTGGTCTGGCAGTGCCAGCGTGTACACCCCCACCCACCCCATCGCTTTCCCAATAGAAGAGAAGAAGAAAAGGTGGATGAGAGAGGTGATGACACCACCTCCTCCCCATCCCGCCCGTTAGCCGTCAGCAGCAGCAACGCTCTAAAAACCCTGTGAAACTTTCAAAGGAAGCACCGGATGTGAGACGGATGCAGTGGCCTGCTGGAGGCGCCGATGGAAGCGGGGGAGGGGAAGGGAGGGTAAAGGGGTTCGCCGACGTGTTTTTCTGAAGGAGCGTTTTCTGCGTTTGATACCCGTGACGTCCCCATCCATCCCTGACACGCGGACCTCGCTCTACGCGGGGACGCCGAGGTGATTAATTAAGGAGATGGTTTTCCGGTTTCTGTTGAGAGGTGGGTTTCCAGCGAGGTCCCGCCAGGCCAACGACTTGTAAATCACATGAAGATTTTAATTGGTGTTTGCGCTGAAAGAAGGAAAACAACAGAGGTGTGCGGCGGAAAGGTGTTGGAGCAGCTTTTGCTAACAAGCTCTACACAGACAGCCAGCGAGGGTCAAAGAAGAGAAGTGATTTTTTTTTTTATAAAACAGACTAATGGCAGCTCTCGCCCTCATGAAAAATGTCCGTGTTTATATATTCCATATAAGCTGTAATTCTTATCTTGGTCTAACGGAGCTACCTCTGTAAATCTTTTGCCTCCTCAGGAGCAATAGCTTTGTACTTTAAACCTGGCACCCACAAAGTGTGGAAGGCCTGCCAAAAAGGCAAAGCAGATTTTGCATTCAAGCCATCTGATGATTTAGAGGCTCACGATATCATACTGCTCATGATAATGAGAAAAACAAAGATGGCGAGACAAGCTAAACCCAAGGTTATAGGATCTTGGCCGCAGTGGCTGCCTCTCCTCCTCAGGTACCATTTCTTCGACTGTTTAATACCACTTCCTGACCTTTGCTCTCCCACTCCCAAATACCATTCCTCATTATGTCACTTTGTTCAGACAAGGGTTATTAGAGATCACGAGCCCTCCCACCAGCCGTATACCTATGCAGCTCAGTTTCAGCGCCTTTAATGCCCCACACCTCCCATTTTCCTCTCAGTGTGAAACAATTGCCTCCTTTTTCTTTTTTCATTTCCAGTCTCGTTCAGTACAGCTGCTTCAGCAAAACCTGGCTTCATGATTGGTGTTGTGCAAAGACTGCTTTTTTTTCTCCTTTCTTCTTCTTCTTCTTCAATAATAAAGCTGATAATGATGCCAATAAAAAAATCACTTGAGGACTCGAACTGATTAAAATTCAATAATAAAGCTTCAAACTGAATAATCGTGTTCAAATAAAAAAAAAAAAAAAGTTAGGTAAAGTTAAATGAGCTGTGTACGTTTGACTGAAACCCGACATCTGATACTTTTGCATCTTTTCCATCAAAACAATTACTGGAGCAGCTCGTGGTTGTCCCTGTACATTTAACAGAAGTACTCATTTCCTTCATTACAACGTCCCAGTAAACGCAGACAGTATTCTATTGATTTATGCAAATTCAAGGAGCAACTAGAAGTTCAAAGCAGCAACATACTGTCTCATTGTTCACTCAGGCATTAAAAGGGGGCTATCAAATTACAGCTTGGCTTACTGTGGCATTCAGATGGCCTTTCAGCGTAATTCCCCTGATCCTTAAAGGTCCACAAGGATGTTCGGTGGAAATCAAACCAGCAATCAGCACTAACTAATCAATACTTCCTGATTTGCCCCCATTTGCTACAATACGCCAGACTAAAGTGCACCCCATTATGGGGAGAGTCTAAGTGTGTATATCTCAGCCAGTCCACAGGTGTTTAAGTAAATGCGTGTGTGTGTGTGCGTGTGTGTGTGTGTCCATTAACAATTCAAACCCATCACCAGACTAAAGGCCTCCAGACTTCTTGGTTAGCAGCCATTAACTTTTAACCTGAGATTGAGTCCAAAGGTTCTCTTTTTCAGTCTGCACATTCGCTGATGGACTCTCTCGCTAATGACAAAAGCACCTGGATCGATTCGACCGAGCCCCCTGACACATGACGTATGATCTTTATATAAGTAAATTCACATCCCCAAAGCTCACATTTAAGGACAGAAAGGAGTAAGCTACCTCGTTGATAAGACAAATAAACAGAGAAGTGGATTATTTCATCAGATTATTCCTCACAACCAAAGATGAATGCAAAATGAACTGTCATGCCTCATTTTACAGGACCTGCAGTTTCACCATAAATAATAATTTGCAATGCAGACAGTGTTCAGTTAGTACTAACCAATTAAGTAACTCAAATTATTTCAGTCTGTGCACACTATTTTCAAGTGAACATATAAAAATTGTACAGTTTGTCTGCAGGCAAGCATACATTCCAACAAATATGGGGAATGAATATTTAAACAAACATTTACTTCTATCTTTTTTTTCCCCAGTCGGGTTAATATTTTAACAGGAAATTTCATGTAAACCTAACATAACCAGCATAACGAACAACTCTATCTCTGCTCCGTTTTTTCTTTATGATTTACAACAAATTACATACTCGATATCCGTCCAGGAAATCATTAGAAGTTTACAGGACACACAGGATAAAGTGTTTCCAGGAATACATTTCTTCAACTCGTTAAATGAATAATTTCCATGGCAAAACACATGGCACAGCTCGTGCATTCAGAGATGTAATAACAAGGGATTCAAAATATATGAAAACATATAGAAGACTGAGAAATACTGCACATCATTTCATTTGATCCTCCCTCCCTGGTGAGTGCCCATATTGTTCATACCCCACGCCCCACTTTGTGAGACAGACTTAACAATACATTTAAAAACATTTACATATTTACAGCAAAATATTCAAATGGATGCTTCTCAGAAAGCAACAAATCTTAAGTGATATTTTCACGCTGCGCCAGAAGTCAAATCCATCTCACCTATTCGCCCCTCCCATGACATAAATTTATCCCCTCTCCTGCCTTTCCTGCTTTATTATTCTGTCATATACATAAATCACAGAAGTAAGATGCTCTCCGAGTGCTATTTAACTGTGACTTTAGTTTTACCCTTCAAGCACGCCACATTACTCAGTCAGACAGTCACCGGTCAGCCTCTGGTATTCTCCCAATGAGCTAAATAGGATTTAAATGGATGGGAAGCCAACAGTCCATTTTATGGATGTACCTGCAGCTCTCCGTGATGTGATACTGCAATAACCAGCTTACAGCACTCCTCACTCCTGATCCGTACAACATAGTAGGCACTTTAATGGTTTAGTGCCTGTGTGAGCACTATACTACAGTACATTCACAACACAGCAAAAGCCTAACCCCGGCTGTCACAGGGAATTTCACGAGCTGCTTATTTCCCCTCCTCAGTGAGGCCAAGGGCAAAGTGCCTGTTGGTAAATACCACCCCAGCCAGGTAACAGGATACAGACCAAAGCAAACAGAGTTCAGTCAGAAATGACAGGAGGAGGTTTTACACTTTTTTTTTTTGCACTTCTTTTCAGGAAGCATGGGGGAGAAAAGAGGTTTAATGAAGTCATTAGATGAATGTACATTTTTTAATCTAATTAAGGCAAGTCGGGGGTTGAATATTAGCACTTTTAGTGAAGGAGTAATTACAGAATTAAACTATTAATTCATTTTCCAAGGAAATCCAACGCGCTCTTTTCTCAGCTTCTTTTTGCTAATTTTCACAGTTTTGTTGTTAACGGAATAAATTGACAGTTAGACAAAGGAAGCTAACGATGTCACCTCGAGCCTGAGACACTGAGGCATTGAGGCAATCTACAATTCTTTTACAGCTTTAAGAGTTAGTTACTAAACTCAGCTTTAAGTTAATTACTAAATAATGAAGAAGAACTACTGGTGACACCATACATGAGTTTGAATCCTTAATAATCAGCTTAATATTAGTTTAAAATATCTGAAAAAAACCCATACAGGAGTAGTAATATGTATTGGGATGACCTATAGCACTCTGAAGGACTTGTTTCGTGTTTGTGAAGTGTGAAAACGAAGCACTGCCATTGTGCTGGTGTTGATTGGGTTCCAGATCCCGACACTCGCAACCAGCTTGTTGGTTCTCGCGGTGTGAAGAGCTGTGAACAGCTGGTAGAGTGCACCTGACACACTCAGCTGGAGACCACCCCAAAGTGCTCCTCACACACACACACACACACACACACAGCCCATGACTGGGCTCACAGCTGCGGCTGCTGCTCCGCCAGCTGGTGGGAGGGGTGTGTTTGCCATCTCACTTTCTCTGTTGTGTCTCGGCGGGTATCACTCTCAGTGCCTTTTAACTTCCTTTATCACCTCTTCTTCTTGTGCACACTGAGACGCAAATATCCGTCCTGTGCACATATGTTACAGCCGCGCAAGCCCCGCCTCTCTGTGTCTGCCTCCCTCCCATCATGCCTCGCATTTCTTCTGTTGCCTTTGTTTTGTGCCGCTCCGTCTCTTCCTCTCTCGCCTCACAACTGTCAGTCTTCCTCGTCGTCCTCTCGTCGCTCCGTCTTTCCCTTTCTCCGTCTCTGTGCCTTGCCTTGAGCTGCGGTCTAATGAGCGACTGGCTGGAGTGTGTTTTCCTAGCTCTGAGGAGAGATAACAAGCCCATATGTTATTTACCACGGTGGCCGCCGCAGCAGCCGACCAGTGCCAAGTCTCAAAGACCCTCGCAGGAAAAAAAAAAAAAAAATTTCCCATCAAATCCGTAGCTGCGCCATCAAAGTGCTGGGGAGAAGCACGCGCTCGACAACACTCAGCGACTGGAGCTGCGAGACGCCCATGCATTAGAGAGCAGCATATTGTAATGAAGAGTCATAAATATTTTCCCTCCATAAGTGATAAGCAATTTTTTTCTCATTAGTGAGATGTATTTTTAGTTTCTCCGAGGGCCTCGGTTTTGATTACATTGCGTACGGAAGAAAAACGTTAACCCGCGCGTGGAACAAGTTTAACAAAGCAATATCGCGACAAAAGTTTGACTCTTTTTAGAAAGAGTTGTTGTCTTTGCTTATTTAACAGAAAATAAAGGCGGCCGTGAACATTTCTGTCAAAGCTTCACCTGCTTCCCACTGAGAAGATTCAGCGTCTGTGTTTCATCCCCTAAACTTGTCCCAGCCCCGGCATTTCGAAAAGCAGCCCTCCATCAAAAAGGCATCCAACAAGACATATGCTCCATCACGAGAAGTGTTTAGCACTCTCTTGCCACACAGAAGACTTGGTACATAAAGCACTGCATCAGCGCTGGATACCATATGGTCCAACTAAATAACACGCCAGACATCTGGTGGGGCAGTGGGCACTGGGAGAAAGAGCATCCAAGTACACTCACTAGAAAACACTTACGAGTGGGTAATCCAGGCAAAGCACATGACAGGATTTTTAGTCTCCAATGAATTTTTAGTCCCTCTGAAACAATTTTGACATAAACAATGGCACTGAAAAATCCTCTCCTGCACATCCTTCTCAGACTCAACATTAGTGAAACTGCAGTTTTTACAGCTTGCTGGCGAGTCTGCCGGGCTGGACTTGAGCACTAAAAAAAGGCCAGAGGATCAGCAAACTGAGGAGGATTCATCCCGTCGAACTCACAAATGCCTGTGCAAAACTTCAAGGTAATCCACAGACCACCAAACCGACGCCGCCGACCCTCTAGGTAAGCCGCTAGTGTGGCTGAAGTCTGAAAGCACAGTACATGGGCCCGTTGTGAGAAAAGCCTGTGCTTCATTTTTCCTGATTGCTGACAGTAGAGCGAAGCAGAGGAAATGTGGGGAAGTGGCCCGAGTCCACATGAGCCTGAGCGGTGCTGGGCTTGGTACGCCTCAGCCATCAGGAAGCCTCTGAAATCAGATATCTCTCAGCGTGCGTCTGAAGCGCAGGTTTGTGCCACTGACACACAAGTACACAAAAAAACAAGGGCAATTGTGCCTTGTGCTGTTTTCTTGTGCTCACAGTGCCTCAATGGGCCTAATACATGGAGTTCATTAGTGGGCAACAGCAGTCTACTGGTGTCACTAGTTAAAAATGAACGCGCTATATTCATATATTTAGCACTGGTGTTGTTGTCATGTCTCACCCCGACATGTTTGCTGCTCTGCTCTTATCCAGCCCACGGTGATAAAAGTGGGATCAAGGCCTAGCAGTGGGATTGACCCGAACACCAGCAGGGCTGAGTGTCAGAAACTTCAAACACGAAACACACATATACGCACACTGCCGGTGACCCTGAGTAATGTGGGCCAGAGACGCTGAGGGAAAAGGTGACAGCATCCTATTAAGCCACGGTGGGGTGAAATGTTAAAAATCACACACTTGTAACACAAGGTGACACTCTTGAAAGGCAGCCACAATTTACCTACAGAGGAGCACGCGCTCACACGCTCGACACAACCTCTACACGCACCTTAGCTCATCTTTTTCCTCTGCAGAAAAACAGGTGAGGTCAGGTTTAACCTGCGCCACTCAATCTCACTTCCAGAGGCATTCACAAGTGAGAGGAGCGCCGTGCCAAAGGCCTCTCCATCTATCTGACAGGCCCAGGTCACACAGAAGATGGAAAAAGATGGAGGGAAAGGATACTGGCAGGTTCTACACAAGTAATGGGTACATGTAGGGGCGAGAGGAGGCAATGGAAAAAGAAATAGTGGCCCTCTATATCAGACGCTGGGGAGATGCTGTCCAGAGCCGATGGCCACTGGCTCGCCTGGTTAGTCTGTGAAATATGGCCACAATGGCTCACCTGTAAGCCCCCGCCGATACCCCTGCTGTCATGTGTGTCCGTGGGATGGCCCCATTTAAATGCATGAGAGCACCCTTCACAGTCAGCATAAAGAAGATTAAAGGAGACTGCTTTTTATTTCCTCAATTTTTTTTAGAGCTTCAGTCTAAGCAACACAAGCTCAGCAGCCCAGGAAGAAAAAGGGAATGGTAAATTGTTGCTTTCATTAAAACTTCAAGGAGTCAGTTTCATTATGAGGGTTCAAAGGCAATGGATAATGTGTGTGGCTGCTTTCTCCCACTGTCTCTCCCTCTCCGTCTGTTTTCCCTCTGCCTCATCCAACTGGGTAGCTGCATGGAATAATGGGGGATGTGACCACCACATGTAATCTTGTCCCTGGAGGGCTGGTGTATATGGATATGTGTCTCGTCGCTGCTCTGCAGTTATGCTCGCGGCAGGCATAATGAGGCTTGGCAGGGCTTACTGCCGGCCTTCACACAAGCCTCCGCTCTTCTGCAGGGTTTACTATTGGCTTTTCAGATGCTCGAACCTTGGACTTCGATTTTCTCTTAATATTCCGAATGTTTACAGCCTAAAAATAAGGCGGCATGAGTGTTTTCAGAGATAAGTAAATCGACTGTGCAGGAATGCTTTTAAAGCTACACTGATCGATGCCTGTATATTTATAATGAATCAAATGGTTATGTGTAATGTGAGAGGGGTCACCTGCGATAACAAACCTACAGAGGCGTATCCCCCGACTTTACAGCAACTTCACTTTCACGGTGTCATTCCGGGCTAAATTGGATTGCATAATATGATGTCTGTATCATATTTTCCTCTGAGCTCTGAAAATGTATCCATCCAGACAAATCACCTCTAACACCCTTAATCAAAGCGCATCACTGACTTGGTGTCGGTTATTACATTGCAAATTGCAGTGCAGGTGATATCAAGGGGGGCTCCTGCAGTAAACACTTGAGCACTGGACACAGACAAAATTGCATTCAAGACTTGGAGTACGTGGTTCACTAGCTCCTTGGCTGCTGGAAAACCCTTAACAAGCAATAGGTTTGCCTTCAACGAGAGGCTGCTAACCACAGCTGGACGGAGCTCAGCCAGGAAGAAATTATGTTGTGTCTGCTATTTTTTTTCCTTTGGTAAATAGAAACTTCATTGATCTCTCCTAACATGCTCTTTTCAGACAGGTGAGGAGGAATCATCCGGCGAAAAAAAAAGTATGTAGTCTGAACTCCATAGCTGGCGGCAGTATAAGCAATAACGTGTATGTGGGTGTGATCACAGGGCTGCAGCAGTAAAGCCAGACAGGCTGCCGATACCTAGAATTAATGACAGCCATGCCTAATCCACACTTCCCTCCGCGCCTCTCCGAATTCCTCTACCTTTCCCCGTCTTGCTATCTCTGCTCCCGTCCTTATAAACCCGTAGTTAGTGCGCGAGCGAGGAACAACAACAGCAGAGACAACGGGTGGTCCAACAAGCGGTGCTGGAAGGGGGGTGTGTGTGCAGGGGCAGGAGAAAAGAGGAAGCGGTGGTCGAGATGGGAAGAGGTGGGGCGGCGGATAGTGGATAGATGGCTTAACGGGCACCACCGAAAGGTTCTGATTGTCCCATGATAATTGTTAAAAGGTCAGTCTGCCTCCTTGCCCGGACTGTAGAGCAGAAGATATGCGCCGACACACAGACACACATACAGTATGCAGACTCGCGCACACCTGCCCCCCCCTCCTGCTAGGGTGCTCTTTAGAGTGACACAGCTGCCTTTAGAGACTCCCGCGGATAAGCTCCTTAAATACCACAGCATTGTGATACAAGGATGGAGGAAATGAAAGGTGGAAAAAAAGATGGATAAGCGAGGCATTTGATGTTTTCTAGCTTTAAGTCGGAAATTCAGTGATGCCTGGTGGATAAAGGTTGTTTCCTGTGGCTGAGTTTGAGTCAATAATGAGGTTAAGGCTCATTCTTTTAAAGAGAAGTATAAGAGCACCCACTAGATAGAAAAGATAATTTGAAACAACCAAAATGTGGAAGGGGAACGTGGCTGTAAGTTCTTTCTTTACAGCCGTGGCCAAAATGTCATACGACATACGACATCTTGTTGTTGCATTAAATCTGTCAATTCTCCACGCTCCCGAGCAAGTGTCTGCAGTACATTAACACGTGTCACTTCTTAATGGGCACAACATATTGAAATGGGGTCACAGGAGCCAGGGAACAGCTGCTTACAGGACTATTCACTTTGTCTGCTACTTTATAGTCACTCTGCTTCTGTGACATTCATGAATGGATAATGCCATCTGTCTTAGAGGGAAAGCTGCTCCCAAGGAAGGTTTGGGTGATAACTCGTAGATTTAGGAGCTAATCCAGATTGCCTAGCCAGACCGGTTCTGGTCATAAACCCAACAGATATAAGACTTACGATGCAGTATTGAAAAATAAGCAAGAATATACAGTCCAGTGAATGTGACTTGGTGTTTAATCTGTGCTGCACATTCTAAAACTAAAGCAATATTTTTTAAAGAAAAGTTTAAAAAGAAATTGTTTGACAGGTTGAGACCCATTGAATTACATGTCTTTATATTGACAAGGTCACTTAAATCATTTCATAAAGGTCAATGCATATTAAAGTGCTGACTTTAATTCAAAAGCAACAGTACCAGATCAATGGTGATTTGCATCGCCTGATCAAGCCCTGTCATCACTGCAGGGAAAAGGAAGTAGAGAAAAAAAAAAGAAAAATAAAAGGAACCAAGAAAGCAGACTATTGTAATTGGAGCCCACCAAGAGATCAATAGTATTGACAGGCTTCAAAGAACTCTGGCATCTGGCAAACAACCAACATAAACTCCTGTGTAATTGGCACACAGGTTAGTGTGCACACATACACACATGCATTTCTTGTTTAAACACCAGCAGCAGGACAGTGCATGTTAAAATCCATCCGGCTGTTATGGCTCCTTCAGCTTGGGAAGCACGACTCTACAGATTGACGTTCGATTGGCTCGTTACCAATGATTAGGCCAGTGTTTCGAGACCGGTGAAATAGCCACGTCATTGGAAAACTGACTGTTGGATACAACAAGTTCAACAAGCTGTAGTATTTCTGATTGGGGTCAGCAGTCTGTTGGCAGATCATCCGTTACAGTGAGGGCTAAATGAACTAAAAGTTCCACTCCTGTTGGATGAGTATTATAAGAGGACCTCATGAGATGAATGAATCACTCCCCAGCCTCTGCATTTTATAAAACACATTTGCATAACGTGTTGAGATTCGCTGAATTTGCTGAAACACTGCCGCTGTGGATGTGGTTGTATAAAGGACTGTATGAAAATGACTGGGGAGGGGATTGGGGTTACATCTGGGCTTATGTGTCATGTTAATATTTTACTGCACCTCCTCATTTAAGTTGATGAAAAAAAAGGCCACCCCCACCAAAATTTGTTCAAATAATGTAGTGGTGTGATCTAGACAGATGTAATATTCTATGTAAGGAGCTCTCAGTGGTGCTTTGGGCTAAATACTAACGTCAGCATACTGTCATGCTCATAGTGACAATGCTAACATGTGCAGCAGGTATAATGTTTATCATGTTCTACATTGTAATCCACTGTATTTACATGCTAACAGGCACAGCTGGGGGTAATGAGGGAGTTATTAGCTGTGCAGTTACTTGGTCATGAAGTATCAACGGAGCTAGAATTGATCCTGTCCAATATTTGCGAGGCCATTTCAGCGAACCTTTTGGCAGTGCCCGAGGACAAGTCAAGGGATCCCTTAAATCACTGTCCAAAATATTTGATCTACACATCTGAGCCCAGTTTCATAGCAATCCATCCAAGAACGGTTAAGACATTTCACTAAATTTAAACTTTTAACTTCACAGTGGTGCTAGAGGATGAGTCAGGAAAGTGGACTTCTTCCTCTGGCAGCCACGAATGTCTGTACAAACATTCATGGCAATATATCTGATGGGTATTGAGATATTTAACCTGAGGGGGTGAACTAGATGTACTACATTTCGTTCCAATCCATTAAATAGCTGTTATATTACTGCTGGATCCAGATATTTCAGGGTGGACCGAAGTGGTGGACTGGCTGACCTACAAGCATTGTTACCCACTATGTAACATTAATGACAGTGCAGGTCCACGCTTCACATTGCACAAAGATGCTGCCTGATGATGTTCTGAGGACTGAAAAGCTGTGATCATATTAATACGTTACAATTCACCATCAGCATGATCTTTATCTATTCCAGTACTGTTTTTCTTAACAAACGAAGGCCATCCTAAGAACGTGGAAATTAAATGTCTTCAGAGGTCAGGACTATTCATTAGGGATTACTTTTTATCAGGGGATCTCTGATCACAGTGATGCAGTATGCTATTCACCAATCAAAGACATGGCAAATGTAATTGAATCTTGTTAAACATGTTGATGAATTTGTGTTACATCCACTCGTTGTGATGGTACCAACGACAGTATTCACTAAAAATGGATGGTTTTACAGAACACTATTATTGGTTACACAATAATTTCCTATCACCACGATCATTCTCTCATTTCTATTCTTACATGACTTGCTGTTTTATTGAGGTTTTATAGTTTTTCTGTCTGTTTTCCTCAGTCTGATTTCGTCTTGTTTCACTGTCCACTGGGATAATATTAACTGTTGTGTCTGCTATACCATCTGCCATAAGGTTGAGCAAGTTAATTTTTTGTGACTGGCCTGATGGAATAACGTTTAAAATTTCTCACAAAAATATTTTAAAAAGTCAAACCAAGTCCGCAGTTATTGCAGTTCAGTGGATGTCCCCAAGTTACATTAGTTCCACGTAAATGGATTTAAGAGGCTTTAACTCATTCAGTATGACAAGTGTTGTAAATGAATAAGCTATTAAACTTCTTAATATGTCAAATATTTTTCTTTTACATTTGGAGAAATGTACTCCTGCCATCTGTTCTTTAGGAAAGGAACAGTATCATTAATGACAGCCAAGGAGTTTATATGGGCTACAGACAGGATTTAACGCCGTGGATATCTGCACGGAAGCACAGACTGTTCGCTCTCACTGGGATTGCTGTCAGATGCTGGGTCTACTTTTTCCAACTTGATGAAATAGTGGAATATTTATCTTGAACTTTATGCAAACTCCCATCCATCCATCAAAAGTCCCATCAATGCTGCATAGTTCCAATTTTAATGGGTGATATGTAGTTCAAGTTCAAAGTGTGTAAGGTATATATTATTCTATAATACCCTTCGATGGCTTCTGGGAAACATGAATAGGAGTACTTACTAAAGGAAAAACTTGATTCAACAATGATCTGAACTTACCATGACTTCAATTACAACAAGAGAAAAAAAATGCTATCTTCACTGACATAGACGTATGCAGGTAAATGTGAATGCACACGCACACTCATACTTACATTTCCACCTGCATATAAACATCTCTTGACTAGCTAATAGAATTGGCACACATCAAAGTCGAAGCTTCAAATTGTCACAGCAGTGGCCTGGGCTTGCCCATCGGCTGAAGTTCTATGTCTGTGTTTCATAAAAATCAAATTGGATTGGGTTGGAAAGCCTGCCGTTATATTGGGATTCCTGTCATGTGCGGTGACCCTTCTGCCTGGTACCAGTCGCCTGAGCCCTGCAAGTCCACCACTTTTTCATCCACCGCAAATTTACTTTGTCTGATCATTTGTTTTCCAATTACTTCCTTGTCCCTGCTAGCAGAAAATTGTCAGCTTTGGTTATGTGAACCTGCTCTTGGGTCTGTAACCAGGGGCAATGTTTGATGTTTGGAACACTTTCATACCCATTAAAAGATGAAGGCAGGGTGAATTATTATCCCACAGAGTTGATTGGGTTTTGCAGGGTTTGGTTTGGGTTGATGCATGTGATGGTATAGTGGAGCCACACACAGAGACACATTATTATCTTCCCTTAGTGGAAGACTTAAACCAACATATAGGAAAAGGAAAGACTGGACAGCCACACCAAAGCAGAAGCTGAAGTTAAATAAGCGCTAGATGGTTCATGAAGCAGGATTTTACTTGTGTGCTCTTGTTTTTGAATCAGTATTCCAGATTCGGGTCGTTTCCTCATGTCCACATTCAATATTTGACCACAGTTAAAAGTAAATAAAAACTTCACAGTATTTGTTCACTGTAACACATTCAAGGTAATTGCCAGAAACGGACGCCTTCAGCTCTGCGCCGCAATTTAGATGAAAGATGCTGAACTGAACCCTCAAGGAGATTACGCCCACGTAGCCGTGGAAATACAACAGATGAGCATAACAATGGCAGCAAAATTGAATGGGACTTTGAGAGGCAGAGCAGAGGACAAAATAGCAGGGTAAGAAAGCAACAGAATCAATGTTTGGCTATAACTGTCGCATTAGCTGTGATAAACGAGGCCGCCGACAGAAACTCTGGAAGTCGACGCGGGACATTCCAATGATCAAGCGCTGAATAATCGGACACAATGGATTCTGGGAAAGGGAGGCAATTTGCTGCCATGGATCCAAGAAGAGGAGCATCAATTCTTATATTGACCTTTAAAAGCGCTATTAATGGATGATATCTTCAGTTCATAGCTGGATGAGAAGTTCTCATGTAGGCTATTGTGTGCGGGGATCTCACAGTGTAGCACGTTTCCTCCACTGACAGGCCGCTGTATTTATCCGCGGTCGGGTTTCACATCAGACAGTCGGTAGGTTTAAAATGGAAAGGGCAGTTAAAAGAAAAAACAACCTCTGATTGATGAAACAATCTACTGTGGCGAAAGACGTTGAGCTTCAACATTAGATTTGGCGCCGTGCTAGTGCGGCGCTCCGTGTCACACTTTGGTATGCTTCCTCGGGATAATGGACAGATGACAGTTCATAGCTGCAAGCGACACGTACGAAAACACGCACCCCCACACACATTCAAACTGACAAAACAAACAAACTATGGGACATCTCATTTTTCCAGCACTCAGGTATTGCTCTCGTGTCTGTCAGGCAGCCTGTTTCTGACAGGTTAAGAGCAATTTCTGTCAACTAACTGTGGCTTTGGAAACGCGACTTCAGAGACTTGGCGATGGCATTTTGATGGATAATGCACTCTCCTTTTTTTTGGCCTTGATGCACAGCTCAGTGTTTTCATTGCTCTTATTCTTTCATGGTCCCGAGAGGTTACTGGCAATTGAAAAACATTTCAGAGATTTAAAGAGGAACTAAAAAGGCCAAGTTTTCTGACAGTTGAAAAAAAAAGCCAAAAGAACTGTCAATTGCCTGACATCGCTATAATGAGCAGAAGCGAAAAGATCAGTATATTGGTTTTAATGGTGTTGCTTTTGCCAAGATTATTTGTTGCTTAGACAGTATGTAGTTAATGGACAGGAAAGATCAGTGAAATCAGATGTGACAGGTTCAAGGACATTCCAGTAATATATGTTCCAGGATATAGAGCGCTCATAAATAAATATGTAGCTGGATCCAGATGGTTAGCTTAGCGAAGCACAAAGACATGAAAGTGCTAGCCTGGCTCAGACTTACGGATGTAAGTCAGAAAACATTTTTAATTGTTTCCATATTTATAAGGTGATCGCAGGTTGATTTTTCTCCTTGTCTGAATGTGGATGAAGAATTAAAAAATAAAAAGTAAAAGTAAAATTTCTCCATAAAAAAACATAAAAAAAGATTTGGCTTACAGAGTCAAGATAAGCACTGAGCTGTAAATCATATTTCTTTGGCAAACACTCTTTGTTTACCTCCGGGATCATTGATCCATTCAGCGTACCTTAGCTGATGCTAATACATACCTAAAGTGGGGTACTTTGTGGTAAGTAGTCAGTCAAAATCAAAATAAGAAATTAGCTGTCTGGGATGACTCTCCACAAATTTCACAGGAATGACATGCAGATTTACCAAAAAAAAGAAAAGAAAAAAGGGCAAATTAATTTGATGATGTGACTGTACAGCACTCTTTCATCTGTAGAGCTACCACAGATTAATTTTGGAAGACGTTTTGGGGGAAAAAACCTGCAGAAAAAACAAAATTCCACTTGCAGCACCTTCTCCTCGTGATGATCTCAACACTCAACTTTCTTGCTGTCTCCATTCAAGGGAAATAACTTCCTATCCTTTGAAATGGAAAACTGCTGCTGAAGGCTTTTCAAGCGCTCTTAAGATTCATTTGAACTGGAACAAGAAATCCTGTTGCTGTAGGCAGGCGTTTGTGACATACAGTGTTTCTTTTCCTGACAATACATATTCATATATTTTCCTCACGGACACCTAGGAGCGACGTATTCAACGTTTAATAATAGAGCGGTGGTGACACTGATGTCTGCTGCCTGTGTGCTGTTGGACAATGACGTCTCTGACTTCTGAGACATTTGACATATGATTTAAAATGTGTAAATATGTAATAAAGGGCATCTGTGGTTGATGAGTGGCAGCTGTTCTGCTTGCCATGTGTTTTATTGACCCAATTTCCAAGTTTAAATCTTTACAGCTGCCACGGATTGACTGAGTATTATATGTTTGCCTTCGCTGCTGGTGTTGATGTTGGTGTGCTTACCTTGTACAATGAGGTAGACCTGTGAGGTCTTGGGTTGCTGCTTGGTCTGTATAGAGCAGGTGTACGACCCCTCGTCATACACGTCCACCTACACACAGTGAAATGGAGTATTACTATTTAATCTGCTTCAAGGTTGAATTTCCTAATGTAAATGAAATATTTGCAGCTGTAAAACAATGACTAAAAATTCAGTGGAATCAGCTAATCTTTCCTGAATAATGTCATGTGAATCCTTATGTTTGATCAACTCTGATGCCCATTCAACATTCAAATTTCGACTTGAAATGGTGAATCGATGCACTGCTGCAGGTTCACTAAACTCATTAAATGAAGCCTTTAAAGAAAAATGATTAGCATATCAGTAGACCTCCCATAATGCTTTGTTTGGCACCTGAAATTTGGCTCATGGTGATAAAAACAATGAAAGCCATCATAAAGAGTATTATTGAATTCAGTGCCTACTCCATAAGCTACGTCTGGCCATGGTCACTGGGAGCAGCATTGCATGTTGTCTTTGCACTGAATGTGCTACAAAGTACCTTTAATTAGTCTTTAATGTTTGTGAATATGACCGCGCACTTGTTGATACACTTGAATTTTTCTCGGGTTCAGTCGGCTTAACTCAGTTGCGTGTTTGGTAAATGTTTTAAATTCATACCAAAAATATTCAATGACACATTGGTAAGATGGTTTTTAACCTGATTTCAGTTATTTCACCTTTTCAGAGTAGCTAATTTGTGTTTTTAAGTTAAGCCAGCGAACAACAATCTAACAACACTGAGAAAAACATGCTATGGAGATGTCAGTCTGAATGAATTCCTCCTAAACGCAGGAAGAATTTCCAGGCCTGAGAATTCATGAAGAAAATACATTATTATCAGTAGCAATATTATTATTTTCTGCTTCTCAATGTTTGTGCTCTCTCTCTCTAAAATAGACTGGCAGACCAGCCCTATATCCCTACTTTAATTTATATACAACATATTTTCCACCATGACCTCACCTAGCCTTAACCAAAGCACTGTTGTTGTCTGTATATGCTGGCAGATCCTGTCTTGGTAATCAAAACTCAGAATACCTGAAGAAAGTAGTTGTAAAAAAGTCCCTGTGATTGAACCTAATCTCTGAATACTAAAAGGTGTACAGCCTGCTCATGAGGCCTTGAATCGATTTAAGGCAAGTGAGTAGACAGGTTTATATAAAGACAGCCATAAAAATCGTTTTCACCATGTTTTTAGGACTGAAATGTAATAGAAATCAACGATAAATGATATGAACAAACCCTTCAGTAAACCCCTTCAGAATATAAAATCAGATGGTCTGGTTCCACTTTTTTGTTGAATGTGAGGGAAAAACTCATTTTACGAAAACAGCCTTCAACACCAAGAAGATCGACACCAGCCAACGATCAGCATTAAGCCCCTCCTTGTACTTTCATGATTGGTTACGGTCATATTTAGACCTGATGACAACAATACCAGATATTATAAAGTGAACATGGTACTGCATGTTTCTTAAGAATAATAACTTTTAGTGACTTTTGCCAGGGTTTTTAGATAAAGCTAATGGATAAATTGTTGTATATTAAACACCTAAATGTGTATTTTGATTGTTTTACCTCCTGTATTTTGAAAGAAAATGTGCTATAGAAGAAAAACAGTTAAAAATCTCAAAACTGACCAGTGCGTGAAAAGAATATCGTTTTTGTCTTGCCTTAAGTCTATGAATGAATTAATATACAATATATAACGCAGTTCTTACCCTTAAAATAACATTGGTGTGATGGTAATACTTTTAATGGGAACCTTTAATGGAAAGTGAAAGCCTGTCTGTCGCTCCCATCTCAAACGTGACTCTTGTCCAAATCGGTCTCCTGACGAATCAAATTTTAGAATTTTTGTCCAGTTTCTAGGTCACTATTACCTTTTGTATGCGCAGGCTGTACTCCAGCTGTCCTTTGGTGACCAGATCTACTCTGGGGTCCAGGGACCACTTGTCCTGACCGGCGAAGATGATGTTGGATCGATTGAGCCAGGCCACCTTGGACACTTTGTCATCAACGTAACACCTGCGGGCACAACGGGAGAAAGTCAGGTGAGGAGAGGGAAGCGGAAACAGAAGAATTGGTTTCCCATCAGGGGATGCGGCGCGAGAAGGCGTGAAAAGAACGGGCACGTATCCCCTTTCGTTTCCATGATATGCAATCTAATATGTGAAGCGCTGTGGACAGGAAACAAACAAATAACAGCAATTATCCAATCTCAGTAGTACGTGGGCCGCGTGAAACCGGAGCAGTTTTAAGTATGGGTTTATGAACACAGTCGCCTCTTGAACAAATGGGCCAGGCTGGGTACGCGGCAGCACAGTTCAGCAGTGTTGCGTTACATTCTGCTGACCTGCAAAGGTATTCTGGAGCTAGTTAACCTAATCAGACAACTCAGCACTCTGCATACTTATTCCAAGGTCTTGGAAGAAAAACCAAACTTTTGGAGCATCTCTTTGTCTTTCCATTCCCTAATTCATCCCTCGCACACTCGCTCGCCCGCCATTGTCTCCCTTTACCACCCCCTCACCCCGCTGTCTGATTCTCCTTTAAATCTACCGCCCTCCCTCCCCCTGATAAATACATCTCCTTTAACAGGGAGCCTATTCCTGCCGATGAGAAAGGACACCGGTATCCTCTTGTTTACTTCTTGTTGCTCGCTGTCAGAGCATTACGCCAAGTAAGCCCGAGCTAAGACGTCTCGTACGGGGAGGGATGGGAGCCGAGCGTCTGCCTAATGAATAAATGTAAATGTGAGAAGACGTCGGAATCAATGAGAATGGATATCAGCCGTAATGCGAGCCGACAGCGGATGCGCCTCACATGCAAATCCCGGCGACTCCCCGAGCCTTGGCGGCGCACACTGCTTGGGAGTGCGCTGGGCTACAGGGGAGTAGATTAGCGAGGCAGTGGAGTGAGGCTGTCTTTGGCAGGTGACCCCGGGTGATGCACAAAAGTGGTGGTGCAGTCACCCCGGCCTGTTACCCAGTGGGAGCTGGATGTCAGATTTGTTGAAGGCTTGTACTCGCAGCTTGAATTCCTGTTGATGTTTCTTCCCTTTGTGCGCAGCCCCGATAACTCGCTGTGTTTATTGACTCGCTTTGACATCTACCTTCTACTCTCCTCACTCCGAACTCGACGTGTTTATCCGGTTTTCTTTGAAATACAGTCACGCTTATTTTTCTGTAATCATGGAGAGCTATATGAACATCCCTTTCTCCCGAAATTATAAAAGCACGGAGTTCCACAAATGCAGAGGAAACATCTGAAGAGCTGCAGTGTAATTTACATAAGTTAAATCCATACGATAGAGATCGCTTCGTGACCTCTGCAAATCACCCGTGAATGATGATCCCTCGTGGCGTGTAATACATGCAAGTCGCTCCTTTAAACCTTCAAAACTTCACTTTACACTCAAGCCAAGACCTCGATGCTTGCAAAGATAGCAAAAAACATCATTTAGAATTCGGTGGAAATGTGTATAAATATGCACAAAACATCTAAATATTTCACTGTAGAGAACTGCGTTGTTTTGTACTGTACTCGCTCCAGTGTGTGTGTGTGTGTGTGTGTGTGTGTGTGTGTGTGTGCAACAGGCAGATGCAGAACATGCTATATACAGCGCAGTCTGTGACATTGTTATGCAGTGTGGGAGAAAAAGAGGTCAACAGTACATCAGCTATTGAGTTGTAATGTGTTTAGCTTTAAGCAGATGCAAGTATGTATTATAATATTGTTTAAAATTGCTGATATATTTTCTCATGTGCAAGATTTTCCCCACAAGCTTGTGTAGTGTTAGACCAAACTTATGGACAAAATCATATGAATGTATAATGAGTGATCTAGTCAGATTCTTCATGCTTATAAATGCAAAATGATGAGGTTTGTCTTTTAAAATGAATATTTACAAAAGGAGTTGCTCTCTGTGTGTGTATACATTTTCTTGTCCTGATACTCTTCAACAAGTGATAATGTTCTGCAGTACTGAAAAATAAAGACAAACAGTGACAACTTGAACCACTTTAAAGTCTCTGAAGCAAAAAAAAAACTGACTGGCTGAATGGTGGCGTGTTGTTTGTTTTCACCGAGCTCCTTCCCCATCCTCTCTTATTACCAGACACCTCCTACCGTGAAGTAAACGGGAGGAGGTAAAAGAAAAAAAAAATCAAAAGAGAAAAATGAAAGACAGAAGAAGACGTGAATAGAATCGTGACACCAGTTTCCCTCAGTTGTCTCTTTCAAATACTGAGATGACATTTACCAGAGGGCTGTTACTGAACCTGAACTGTGACGTTATAAGCACCACATAAGATCTGCTGTCCAGACATTTCACAGGCTTCATAGAGTTTGGGGTTAAAGGACAGGCTTGAAACACAAATATCTATCAATGAATACATATTTGGGATGTAATAAAAAGCTCACAGTGTTTGATAATTAGCTTTGACTCTGCTCATAACTCCTGTCCCCCTGTCAGTGTCACTGATCTTAGAGACAGCTCCCTCAATTAATAACTGCTGTTAGCGTTTCGGTTGCAGAGGTTTTATTTTGAAAACCGACGTGACTCTGCGAGGAAAGAAAAAAAACTCTCCAGTGTTTGAGTTAAACGCACAACAATCTTTGTGCTGAATTTGTCACTACACACTTGCTGACACTTTTATTACTATTTACAGAGTCTATTGTCCTGCCTGCTGTGGCAGACTGTTGATTTCAGCTTTGTCGAGGGCAAATGCAGATTTCGAGTTTTCTTTCCGAGTTCTGAGGCAGCCCGACGGGCGCTTTGTGATCCGCGAGAAACGCCGTTTGTGAACGTCACTCAGCCGATTGGTAAACAGAGATTCATCATGCAATTAATATGTAAATGTTAAAGGCTTTAAACTCCTCAAGTGGATTTGAGATTAGATGGAGCTCGTGTGCGCAGTGGGTAATTGAAAGGAACTGCCATTGTGATAGAATTCAGCACGGAAGAAAAGAAACTTCTCTTCTCGACAGCACTAAAGTCGATAGAAATCATGAAGGTTGAATAAACACACAAAAATGACGTTTTGTGAGTTGGCACAGAAGCTCATTAGTTTTGCAATCTTAGATATAATCAGCTTTTTGACCTGATGGTGGTGCTAGATGGGAAGTTAACGGAGTTGTCCAAAAAGATCCTGAGTGTGTGTACCAAATTTTATGACGATCCCCCCACCCAGTCGTTGAGACATTTCAATCGAAAGCACAACTATCAACCTTAAGGTGGCCTTTGAGGAAAAGGAAGGGGATCATTAAAGTGATGAGGAAATCCTCTTGGTGCTATCTCCACCAAATCGTACCAATCCATCCAGGAGATTTCACTTGACTCCGACCTGCAGCTTGCTGTGGAGACCGTAAAGTCTGTATTAAATTTAATGGCAGTTTATCCAGTAAATGCTGATACGTTTCAATCCGAACTACCTGAAAGACCAGCCGGCTTATATTAACATCCGTGGAGTCCTTCCAATGAGTCCAGTTCTATAAAACAGGCGCTGATGACATGACGACCGTCGCTATAGCTTTTCGTTGCGTGATGAAACACGGGCGCATTCTGCAATTTGCTCATTATGTGAAAGCTCAGTTTGATCTTCGCGGCCACGGTAAAATAGCATCAAGATGAGATGCTCAAAGGGCGCTTTTCCTTCATCCTCTCCCAGAGGTACTTTGAAGGTAATATCAAAAGAGTTAGCACGATTTCCAACAGCCCAGTTACAGCTGTCAAGATCTCGGGGCAAAACAACAGTTTCCAGCTCATGAGGATATAGGTGGAATGAAAGCGGAAACATTTGTAGTGCAGCAGGATGTGCCCAATTAGACCCTCTGTGAAAGCGGGAGAAGCGGTTTTATTTGCGGATAGCGCTCGTGCTGTGAGCGCGGCCCCTCCAAAGCATCACGCGAGCTCTTGGATGAACGCAGGTGACTGGGCCTATTAATCATCCAAATGCTCCTTATTGTATTACCTCCTCTCAGATAGCGGTCACCATATGCCGCTCCATATGGGTCAAAGGAAATAGATAAATAAATATGCAACACATGGCGGTGCACATGCCGCCACCGCGCGCTGGCTTCAATCGGAGCCGCGTTCCGCTGCTCCGGGCGCTCTCACCCCTCCCCTTCGCCTCATATCTATCTCTCCCTCTCATCTCTTCACACCTCTGCCTCACCACTCCTCCACTCCTCTTCCGCTCGCCGGGCTCGCCTCCTCGCCCCGTCTGCCTCTCATCCTGTCCGTCCGCTCTCCTCTCTGTAAGTTCCTTCTCCCCTCTCATCTCTCCATCAGCACTCTGGAGCCGAAGTGGACAGTGTGAAATAAAAAAAAAAAAAAAAAAAATCAAAGGTAGCGTTCATTGATCTGCGCTACAGATCGGGTTCCTCTGCTGCCTCGTGCCTACCGCTTTGTCTGTCTTCCCTCGAACTGCTCGAGCCTCAGGAGGGTCCCGACAACCTTCGGAGTGTAGAGCACGCTCGGTGGTGGCTATTTCCTGTTCCCACTAATGAGCGACCGCCTGCGAAACAGAGAACTTCCTATCACTTGTCAGAGCAGTTGTCTGCCTGTAGCTCTTGCTTCCTTCTCGCAGAGTAGCTGTCAAGGTGTGTCTCGGCAGGGCCGGGTTTCTCTGGCTCGGCTTGGACTCTGCTGGACCAGAATGAGAAATGAGGGCCGGGCTGTCTGCGGCCGCCCCGATCCGAGGCAGGCGCGCTCAACAAGTCGCTCGCAGGGAACACGTTTTGATTGGAACAGTGAGTCACGGTCGAGCGATTTGTAATGAAAATCCATCCCATTAACTGGCTGCAGCCCTCACAATGATGCAGTATCTCAGCTGCATTATTTAGCCAGCGCGACTTTATTTATTTGAATATTTGGCATAAAATCAGCCCTTTTTTTAATCACAACCGCATCTCCGTGTTAGCAATCCTCTGCAGAATCCTCTCCAAGCCCATAATCCTCTGCAGTCTCCGCTAACATAGAAAAAAGAAAAAAAACTTGTGAATGTTAGCACATATTTGCTGATGCTTGTAAACAAAAAGCCTCGTTAAATGCATCTTTTCTTTCCCTTTTTTGGCCGGATTTTACAAAATGCCATTGTTGTTTATCAGTCCCCTCAGAGACCCGGCCTGGGTTTACGCGGGGTCTGCTTGTGATGGATGCCCAGGTTGCTGTCCTGCTCTGTTTTACCCTGAGCTCCGTTGATGGATGCTCCGCTGTGCTATATTATACTCTTTTTCTGCCCCGCTGTGCTGTGCCAATATGGACTGGCCAATAGGCTATGGCTGACAGGGGACTGTGTGGGCTGACAGATGCCTGGGCCAGAGCTGCTGAGCTGGGCTTGTGTTGACAGGAGGGCTGGGCTGGATGGATCCCTGCTCCAGGGCTAGCCGTGGGGGAGGACCAAAGAGCAGGCTGAAGCCAGGGAGTGAAACTGTAATGAGAGGAACGATGTGCCAAGACTGACAGAACAGCTCCACCACCCGCTATCCCCATCAATACCCAGCTCTCCTCATCTCACCTCGTCTTTTCTCTCTCTCCCTCTTTTTTTTTGCCTCCCTGACACCTCTCACCCCTTAACAAAACACCTTTTTTTTTTTTCCTTCCTCTTTGTAAAGGGTCTGTCTTGGCGTGCCCTCCTCAACCCTCCGCCTCCGCGTCATCCCTCTCCCCTCTCCTGCTCTCGTCTTTTCCTGCACACATCGGCCGGACAGGCTGCGTCGCTGAGGTGCATCTGTGCGCATGCATGCGTTACGGCAGGATTTCTATGTGCGCTGCAGCAAACGCCCTGCCCGCCTCGCAGACGGAATATGAAATCTCGTCCGAAAAAGTCAAAAACACTCGTTTCGGCGATCGATTGAGATTAAAGACAAGACAGGTGGATCGAAATCCTTCTAACTCCAGTCTGGACCACCAAGGCTAGCCCCCCCCCCCCAGTAAGTTCAGCGTACATGCTGTGACGGGGAGCACACCAGACAGAGGGAGACGGACGGAGAGACTGCCGATCGGACGGACAAACAGGCAGCCAGAGGGGGAAAAAAAGGATGTACACGGAAGGCAGGGACACCAAGAAAAGAGAGAGAGGAAACGTAAGCTGTGGGATAGAAGCAGAGCTAAAGCTGCATACCAAATCAGAGTCAGGTCATTCCTTTATAGCCCTCAAAGCAGCTTCTTGCCCCAGATATTCTCTGCATGGCAGGTTACATGTATTTCCAGTAAGGTCTAAGTTTATCCCCTTGGACCGGGCTTACAGAACAAAGCATTTATTGAAATACCTGCTGCAGTGCTGCGTAGCTACAGAATTCACCTTACACAGTTTTACATTTACAAGAAAAAGGAGACTAAAACTAAATCTTCGACCCCCGCCATGAAAAAAGTCCAATCTGCAGTTAACAATGTGAGAAGAATGGCTGTTTGCATTATGTGAAATCACACAAACATGTAACTTTCAAGGACCGAACTTCCACCTGCACGTGTGCTCGCAGGTGTGACTGCGTGTGTTACATTAATCAACAATCAACAGGTGAAACATGCCTCTGCGGATCAGTGTTGACACCGGTGACAAACAGGTCACATTAATTGTTGTGATTCCAATAGTCGGGTACAAAGTGTTTGAAGCTCGTTTGTGAAATTCCCTTCCCAGGTTTAATGAGGCATTTAAAGGTGGGACGGGGAGGGCGATATGCGGGGTTGATAAACTGTCTCCTTTCATTACGAGTGATTTTAAACAAAGCTGTTATCAACAGGATGTGCCGCCAGCTCTGCAGACAGAGGAGAGGCCTCGCTCGAGATGGGGGAAGACAGCTGCGTCTTAAAAGTTGTCCAGGGGTCCCTCTGCGCGTCCCTGTCTCTCCACATGCAGACGGCAGGGACACAGACGGACCTGCCATCACTCACCACGCTCACTTCAGTCGGGGCACTTATCGTTCCCTCCCTCGAGCCAAACCCTGCAGTCAATCCCTGTAGGGAAATCCCCGGTGACGTAAAAAAGCACCAGAATAGACTTGGAATAACCTTTGTTGCTCGGTCGATTTATCCTCTCTGCTTGAAGGCCCCCAGAGCCGCAAATCCTCATATAATTCTCTCATCATGAAGCCCCTCCATCTTGGTTGGCACGCGCCAGTGCTTGGAGCGAGTCATTAATCAGAAGCAGGAGTGATTGTTTTGAGACTTGGCCAGCAGACTTAGCGGTGGGAAATTATTTATCAAAAATGGTTACAAACAACTTTGCAAATTTAGCAGGTCTGGCTTGGTTCAAATTTGCTCGCCGCAGGTGTGATTTCACCTCCGAGGCTCCGCGAGTGCCAGGGTGGTTACGCCTCCCCGTGTGTCTTTGGTAATTTTTTTTTTTTCACAGATTGATGCTGCAAAATGTGAGATATCAAGTCTCCGCGGCAACTGCTGGGCCCAGTGGATGAAGGCCGGCGGAAACCAGAGTTCGCACTGTACGTGTCAGCAGCGTGGACGCCCTGACACGTTCGCTTTGACCCATTCATCCTCATTTTAAAGTCAACGCCGCGACTCCCGCGCCGCTCCCTCCTTCCCCTCGCCCGCTCCGTGTTCCTAAGCAGCGTTTTGGAGTGAGCGGGAGAAGCGGCGGTAACGAGCCCGTGACAGATGGCGCCTCGTTGAGACGTAGGCAGCAGGATCTATGGCAAGGGCAGGATGCCGCTATTAAATTACAGGAGATGTGCCGAGCTTCCTCCCTCTGTCATATCTTGCATTTTTGTCACTCTTGCTCTCCTTCCTCCTCTCTCTCTCTCCCCCTTTTGAACCTCATCTCGTCTCTCCGCCGTCGCCCTCCGCTCTCTGTCTCCCTCATTCTTGCCCCGTCATTTCGCACCATCCGTCTTCTTTTGCCTCCCCCTTCCCATTCTTTGCTCATTCTTCCGTTTTTTTCCTTTCTCTTCCCTTTATCTCTGCCTCTTATTACTCCCCCGTACAGCTGCGGTCTGAATGTACAGCAGAGTCATCAGTCAGTAGGATGAAGAAAATAGCAGCAGCACCAAAACAAAATACTACTGCGTCTTTGTGAAGCTTCCAAATAAATCACGGGCGGGGGAGGGTGTGAAGTGCACCTGAGGAGGGATTTGAACGACTCGTGTTTTGCATCACGCAGGACGTGGGATCTCCCTACGTCAGGGTTGGCGCCGTCTAACCCGCACCGCCTCGTGTTGACGCAAGTGTGTAAGTGTAGGGGAATGACATATTACCGCTAATGTAAGCCGCGTGCCTCTTACAGCTGCAAATTATACTCATTAGTCCTCAATTACTGTCTGCAGAGCGCCGACCTTTCCCACCCATCGCTGTCGTGGCTCCGCGTTCCCTCCTCGACGCGCCACCTGCTCTTATTATCGCAGGGTGTCACGCAAGACCTCGCCTCCGCCGCCGCGCTCCTCCGGCTCTTGGCGCGATCCATCGGCGCGCTCTGCTTTGCTGCATTACGGGCGCAGAGAGGTGAATCAGTTGGAAAGAGGAAGAAAGGCCCCCTTTTTAAGCGCTAAAATACTCCAGACCTGGCTGCTTCCATTTAGGCTGCGAAATGAAAGGCGGCATCGCAAATTCCGTCTGAAATGAAACAGGATTTCAGAATCGTTGGCCCAGCACACTATTTGTGTTTCTGTGGGAAGCTACTGATAATGCACAAAGTAGAACCACCGAGAGCACAGATTCCACTTGCATCGAGTCGAGCTCTAGCAAAGCCGCGAAAAAATAGGCACACAAACGCAAACCAAGAGCTGATATCTTCCCTCATTTGTGCTTTTTTTATCTCAAAAGGTAAGACTTTGAACTGAAGATGTGTATTAAATAATTATGGTTGGAATCAGCTCGGGGCGCAGGCTGTTTCATCATCATTTCCTGTGTGAGAATTGGCTTTAATGCACTCTCGCCACGCTAATCAGCATTTCTCCCTCGTGGGCTAATTTTTCGAAAACACAGCCTTATTAAGTGGGTTGTGAGTGATGCCACTTGACGCCGCATCGGCGATGTACAGCAGCCTGTCGCCAGGGCGGCTAAAGGTTGGCCGTCGGTGGCGCGGGGAGTCAGGCCGTCCAATGCATGATTGACAGGTGTCACAGCCAATGAGAAGGTCAAAGAGGTCTTCTGCGATTTGCTGCCAACGACGGGAAGGCTAATTCACACGCCGATGCAGCAGGAGAGGCTGAACAGTCGGCGGCTATTCTTTGTATCTGTTCATTCCTACGGGCACCTCTATTATTTAAATGCAAATGTTTTGATTCTGTGAAATGCACTTCACTGATGCAATACAGGGCCGTCCAAAAACGTGGACTTCACTTAGCTGGTAAAGATGTCAGAGATTAACACCGACGGTGAGTCGAGTGAATTATTAAATATTCGGCTTTGGATTCTTCTCACTGAATTGCCATAGGCTGCGCACAAAGATCTGACATCGCAATTATAAGAAAGCTGGGTTTTTACTTTACTTTTCAGTTCATTTTATGGTTTATTTGATTGAGAGAACAAAAGAAATTAAAAAGAATTATGAAAAATAACTCTTTAGATATTATTTATTAAGGTTTGTAACTCAAACATTCATAATCACAGTGACCAAACAATTGATTCTGATTCAAATGTAAAACCCTGACTGGTGCAGGGTAACGTCGGATATGTGACCTGATTCCACCCCACTTTAAACCAGCGAGCAGAGCGACAAAGACAAATACAGAAATCTCTTTTGTGAATAACTAAAAGCGTTCTAACTTTGGAGGAAACTGCTGCGTTCAGAGAAGATCCGGTAACTCAGAGTGAGACACTGATTGAGAGGACAAGTTTTCTGGGCCTTTAATGGTGTTATTTTAGATGGAGCTGATGCATAGAATATAAATAGATACCTTATCGCGCTACTGAATGGAGTGTGCTGCTGACTGTAGGTTGCATTCAAATGCTCCCACAGTCACGGTGAACACAGGGACCCACTGCGGAGTGTGGTGTTTGCTCTGAGATTTGCTTCTTTAACGTGAACTCTAACGACTCCGGCGTCGCCGCGTAAAGCTCAGTCACACGTCGGCTTTGCTTATTTGGTTGCGTCCTTCACACGAGATCGCCCTCGTGGCAGAAGAGAGGGGCCGACCTCCCGTTGTTCGACTGCGGCATCAACTGACGGTGTAGCCATGGAAACCGCCGAGCGTGTCACAGCCGCAACATATGTTCCTACAGTTGTGTTCGCCTGTTTTATTCTCCTAATTAGTCTTTAACAGAGTCGTTCCAGATTATGCTACATGAACTCAGCGTGAATCCCGCCGCTCCTGCAAAGGTCTTTCATAGCACTTAGCACAAAGGATAACTCATCGCTCCAAACGGTCCCCCGAGTCCGACCGAGGCTAAGCAATGTTAACAACCACCGCATTCCACACAAGGCTTAAGTGTAAAAGGTTTCGACTCTGTCAGCTCTGAGCGATTCTCTTAAAGTGATCTTTAATTACTCACTTTATGCTTACTTAGCATCCGTCTGCTGATCAAAGGACAAGGGAACCGAGAGTGTGATGGACTCTGACGTGCAGATGTTGGTGTGAGTACCCACAGAGCTCTGACACAACCTCTCATAAGGGGGAGACTGTTGCAGTACATTTCGGGCTTTTTTTTTTCCGTCTCATCCGGACCACAATGCCTGGTGATAATGAAGTGTAAATCCATTGATTCATCGATTCATTCATTAAGTTATTCATGCGGCAAGGCGCAGCCCCAGAAGTGCTATTATGCTCTGCTGTAAAACTCATTGCCGCAAAATAATGATATTTTAAGACCATAATTTACACTCAGTGGGGGACTCGTAAATGAATGCAAATAAATCATTATCTTATCTTTGACCTAAATTGCTGTTTAATTGCAAAGCGGAGGCCTAAGAGATAAACAAACGCGAGAGGTTTGTCTTTTTAGCACCTTGTCATTTACTGTAAACACACTAAAACAGATCTCAGATATTTTAAAATACCATGGCTGAAATTACTTGTATAATTTGATACTGGTGCTTATACAGTATTAATCCAATAACCTCATGCTCCATCTTGATGTGAATTTTTTTTTAATCTCTTTCACAGCAAAAAGCAGAGGAATCATTGCATTATTTGATGTCAATAATCAGCGTTTAGGCTCTTCAGCGTATTTCTGTCGACTCCAATGTGAAAGTGAAGTCGGAGTATGTTAATCAGTTGCTTTTCAACAATCATAATTAATGATTAGTAGCATTCCCCTGAGCGCCCACGGCTGAAGCCTTTTCGTCGAGAGACGGCTCGAGCGGTCCCTGGGAGAAGAAAGGAGGGCGGGAAGAGGGAGACACAAAAGAGAGGAAGGCAAAGATTTATAACTCGCGCAGAGAATAAAAGGCCTCGTGCTCTCGAGCCCCGTCATGTGTGGCGGCGGCACGGGCGCCGACACTCATGACGGCCT
>JAOXYL010000059.1:22465628-22479693 GCA_028564955.1 Terapon puta
CATTGGTTTGCAAATTGCTTCCTGCACATGTGTGCTTGCAGGCACACCCTTGCAGGCTCACACACACACACACGCACACACACACACACACACACACACACACACACACACAAACACACACACAGAATGTGTGAGAACATAAGACAAGAGCATGTGCAAAGGCAAAACGATCCAATTTAAATGGTTATAGCCCCATGAGGGAAACAGTTTGCAGACACAGTTCAAAATACAAATCACCACATCATGTAAATAAACGTAACATGGGTGTGAAACTCACACACATACACACACACACACACACACTGCCTTAGTAACCCACCTTCTATTAAGCCTTTAACAGATGTTGGCCAAGGTTTCTCTCTTTAGTCCATCAGCCTCAATGATATATATAGGACATACCTTCATATGTGACTCCACTTTGTCAGCGTAATTGTCACTTGCGGTGAGACAGAAATACACATCCTTCAGGCCCGATAAGGTACATCAGCCAGAGAGCCCTTGATGCCTTCAGTACAGAGTGAAGTATAGCCTACCAGAGTAACATAGCAGAGCCTGGCCCAGTGGCTTCTCTGCCTCCTGTGCTCAAAGTGCGCTTGATTCATATACAACTAAGGAGAATAAAACAGCCCAGTGAGGGCAGAGACATTGTGTGAATAATGTTCAAAGGCACCTCACGAATATGACTTTGCACATTAGTATTGGGTGTGAACCAGATTCAGGTCAGCTGCACTACTGACCTCTTAACAGGAACACGGTAAAATCAGTGTGTGAGATGAGACAAATTAACCCCGACTTATTCATAGCCTCGTGTCACAAATAAAAGAAAAATGGACATACAATATAGATGACACTCATTGGCTATGCGCTAATAATGACTGATGCATGAATTCAGTACAGAGCATGTCCAAAACAGAAAATCATTCATGCAGGAATAGGAGAGTAGCCTGAAATTCAGTAAGTGCCACGCCAACCTATAGATGAAACACCTTTTTTATGTAGCAGTGATTCATATATAGCACACTTTGGGAGTAGCTTTATTAGCCTTGACTTTCTATATGAAGGCGCCATCACAACAAGTTCTGAACAGATGCTAATTTTTCACACGTTACTCGGGAAGATGATTCATTTATGTGCAGTCGTGTTCGAGACGTCCCACACGCTCGGCACACTCGCATAATGCCCACAAACACGGACCGCGGCCTCGAGACGAAACCCGGCCGCGTGAGAAACGCAACCAGTCCGGCGCGGGTTCACGCTGTCATCTTAATACGGCGAGGGAGGGAAACGTCATGTTCCCGGTGAGCCTCTGTCAAATCAAGCCAATCTCCAGTCTCTGTAGCCGCAGTGTGAAATATGCATCGAGTCTCACCGTGCTCTCTGCACACCACCGGCAGACGAAGGTAAAAACACGCTCTCAGGGTGCGTTACTATCAAATGAAGTGCGCCTCCAGACTCCGCATATTACAACCATTTTAGATATGCCTTCAGCCACGGTCAGGTGCACTCTTAAGGCATTCCTCCGCCTCCATTTTCTGAGGTGCATTAGCCCGTTCCTATTTACTCTACAGCTCCTGAGAGACTGTGATAAAAAACATCTAACCAAGCCCTCAAGTGCCTCTGGGGTCTAAAACCTGGTTTTCTGTGGATGTATCAAGTCGGTAAGTGCGTGTCTGTGTGTTTGTGAGCAGAGCAGTGTTTATGTGTTTACCGGGCTCTCTTAAGTGTGCGCGTACCGACGGCCCACGCTAAGGTGTCTCGCCGAGGCGAACAGAGAGCCACGGCTGAGCTCCTCTCCTCCGCCGTTCTGTGTGATAACTCCTTCGCCGTCTTCTCCTCCTCACTTCCACCCTTTTCCGCCTCATCCATAATACATGGAGCGCGCCCTCGCCTCGTCAGCCGCGACCTGAGGGACGCGGATGTAAAATTCACGGCTGGCGACTCGGAGGGAGGTGTACGGCCGTCCCTTCCCGTCTCTTCCCACGATGTGAATTTCATTTCTCCTCCATTAGCGGGGCGCTCCGCGTTGTAATGTATGCTCGCGAGCACGAGAATGAGTAAGTGTGCCGTAAAGCGAGTGCACGGCAGAGTGGAGGTTGAGTCCGCTTATGATGTTTTATTAGTTTCTTTGAGGAACTTGGCGTTACTTTGCATGTGTGTGTTGGTCAAAAATGCATTTTCTTAAACTTGAGATGGCCCGAGGATCTAATTTACCGGTAAGTCACGCAGAATGAACCATTTCATGTTTATGCAACATGCAGGTGTACGGAAGGCCAAAGGCGTTATGAATTTTGGAAGGCTACACTGGTTTCCCAGAGCATGTAATGTGGCCTCTGCAGGGAGCCATTCAAGGCCCTGGAAAGCACTTTTTTAAAGAGCTGCGTTACACATAATTTATTATAAACAATGTGTATGGAGACATGTATTTTCTGGCATATCCTTATGTGTCGAATATCCACTGGACTCAGCACCAAAGGGGTCAGGCAGGCGAGCGCACTGCCTCTAGACCAGTAAATGGGTTAAGTGTCTCGCCCAAGGCCACGTCAGACTGGGTGAATACTGACAGCATCCCTCTGGCCACAGAGCGACTTACCTACTGGGCAGAGTCGAAGAGTACTGTTCCAGCATCCTCGGGGGAAATATTTCTTTTTGTGGGATTCGGATGACCACAGACATAAAAAGACATTCCATGATATAGAGAAAAAAAACTGCACTTTTCCTGCTGGATTGAGCCTTAAAGGATCTAATACGCCATTGGTTGTCTACTCATATTCCATTATCTTGGACATCAGTCACCTCGGAGCGACGAAGGCGAAGCTTCAAAAATACTTTAAAAGGTGCTTTCTGCCGAGGATTAAAGAAACACGACAAAACATCCAGGATAATAGTTTGTCGAGTCTTGTCTTTATCCTGCCTCGCGTGAAGACGAGGAGAGACAAAAACACAGCGCCATTAATGTCAAAAATAATTGCCCATGCTAACTTTCATGTAGCCTCATCAGTCAACTAGCGGGGAAATAATTAATTCCATCTGTCCGCTATCGAAAGTGGTTTACATATTTGATATGCGGGCTTCAGGAGTAGAGCCGGGGCCCAGGAGAGAGTCAGGCTCGACAAGCCCCTGCTCCACATGGCTGCATTTAATTAGGAGGGATGCTGGAGAGGATGTGGGGGTGGTGCTTATGTTAACTGATTTCCCTCTTTAATCAGTGCTAATCTCCAGTCATTTTCACAGCACAATGCCGGCTCATTCATGAAGTCAAATTAATAACTGAGGAATATAGTGCTGGCTGGCTCAGCCTGGCACCTCGCGATTCTGGAGTCCCATCTCTTCCTGTCTCTCTTTCCTCAATTATTTTATCTGTACCTCTCGGGGGCGAGAAATTCTGTTCAAGAAATGAGGAGAAAAAGAGCGCGAATGGTGTGTGTGTGGGCCCGACAGAGAGGCATAACGTCAGCGTGTGCATGAAGACGTGGAGGGAGAATTTATTGCTTTCACTGGTATTGGATATTGCATGGTGGGAGTATAATTATATGTGTACCTGTTGTCCTGTCTTGTCTCTTGTCCTGGAGAGAAGCTAATAGCGGCATCGGTTGATACGGCAATCATGTTTTGAAACGCATCTCGAATTCTGAAACGGACAGGCGGCGGGCGCGTGTGTGAGATTGGGGTGGAGAGATGTAGAAACTGAGAGAGGGAGTCTATTCGAAAAATGAAGTGTTTTTTTTTTAATAAGTCAGACCGCTATCATTACCGTGAGCGATGGCTCGATCGTAATAAGCCGAAAGCGCTGCCTATCTCACGTGTCCTGGAATTAAATCGGATTGGACGGAGGAAGGAGATGAAGTGAAGTGGAGGTAGGAAAGGCTGCAGCTGTTCAAATAAGACAGCGACCGGTTCGGATACGTTTTTTGAGGCTCCAGGCATTAGCCGTGACAACCTCCGCTCCAGGTTTGCCTGAGACGCTTGCGCAACATTCCTGCTGTTTCTCTTTACCTCTGTGGGAGTAAAATAAGAGGGTTCCCTGTGGCCTTGAGATGCTGTGAAATAAAATGAATAAAACTATTGTCGGCCAAGGTCAGGGAGCCGACAAAGAGCAGAGTGGAAAGCAGGAGACAGAGAGGCTCTTAACGAAAGCCAGATTTGCAGATTTGGATGTAGGAGGGAGAGAAAAATGGCAGTGGAAGTGTGTGGAAATGTGTGTGTCAAAGAGAGAGAGAGAGAGACACAGAAAGAGAAAGTAGCAGTGGCCATCTGCAGGATTATTACAGGGTGCTCTGCCAGGTTAAATGAGGCAGAAGGCGGGGACATTTGGTGGCACATCTTAGGTAACACTGTGCGCACACGTAGCGTACAAGAGTGTGTCTCAGTGTGCGCGTGCAGGCGCGTGCACACACTCATTCATGTTGACGTGTGAGTCGTAGCACAAAGTACGATTTCAAAGGCATTTCTCCTGGACTATGACCTCTCTCTTTGCTCCGTGACATGACCCAATATAAAAAGAGACTGTTCTGTTGAGGGATTAAGGATCTATTCTGGGCCTCGTCCTGACCAACACAGTCTGTCCTGGACATTGTGTTGCACTTTGTGCACTGGTGCAACTTATCTATGCCGATGATGCAGTCCTATGTTGTAATACTCAATCTGGTGCACAGTATGACTGAATAACTTTTGCCTGCTCGTTACAGTCTCCATCTATATAACTACTAGTTTTTGCTTGGTCACAAAGCTGTTCTCTACTTGTTTCATTTGTTTTTAAGAAAACCTGGCTCCTTAAAAACTGTTCTCTATCAGAGTTAGATCGCAGGTTGATCACTGATGACCAGGCATGAGTGGGCTGCTTTCAGATATGCAGCTCAAGCATCATGAGCTCATCCAGAACAGATTTTGAAGCTTTGTACATTAATGTCTTGGGATACTTTCAAAGAGCTGTAATCCTAATAATACATTGCTTTACTGATGGTTTGCTCACACTTCCTCTCATGTGTTTTGATGCATTTGCTGAATATGCTTTAAAATGTACTGGTGACTATGTTATATGTGATTCCTATTTGTTGTATTTATATTTTACGTTATGTGCGCGGTCTGGTTTTACATCATAGCATAAGCACAGTTGTTAAAGAGGGATAAAGCTCCTTGGTGTGTCTTTCTGAGTGTAAATAAATGTTGAAATTAATATGCCATTCGTCTGTGGTTTTTACTGCTGTGGCAAAGTAATGAATAGCTTCTCCTTTAAAATGTCTAATGATTTGATTTGTGCTTTTGGCAAACAGATCCCACAACAGCTGCTGTCTGTCATTTGTGCTGTCACATAAAAAGATTTTTTTTTCCACGCTGCTTTGTAACCAATAATATATAAATCCCACCATTGAGATTTACAAATCCTAACAGTCCTATATATTCATTGCAAACTCACTAGCTTGATTTCCTAAAAGTGTGAAATTTGGAAACAGATACATTTCAATGACCAAGTTATTTTTAGTAAAGGTCATTAGTGTGCAGTTAAATTTGTCCTCTCATATATTATTACATTTGACATTATTTGATTGTTAATATTGTCTCATCAATGAGTAAGCAGCACTTTCTGTTTTGGCTGGACAAGGTGGAGTTTACTTTAGGTGTATTTAGCTAGATTAGTTTGGTGGTTCCCAACATAGGGTTCAGGTCCCTCCAAACATCCAAAAGACAAATCTAAAGGGTCATGAGATGATAAATCAATAATTAAAGAACAAATGGATATTCTGAACATTAAAAGAGAGAGAGTTTCTGTAAATAATTGTGTTTTGTAGAATCACTGTAATGGTTTAACTGGGGAATAAAATATATCCTACCTTCAAATTTCATAGTATTAACCGTTACTTATAATTGAAGTTAGGTTGAAATAAAATAAAAACAACAAAAAACAAAACAACAACCACCTTGAATTTTCCACAGACAATGAAAACGGGTGTTTTTAATTCTAACCTGGCTGTGTTGCCAAATTGTAAAAACAAGGCCGTGCATGTGTGCAGGTGATAGAGACTGTTGAGAAGCAGCTGATCGGGACTGTATTTGACATCAAACAGTCTCTGATCTCACATGGCACACTCTGAATGAACGACTAAGCATGTAATGCAATATCCACACAATGCGCGTGCCGGTGTGCGAACCTGCGCGTGTGTGTGTTTACTGAAGGTCAGTTATGCTCCCCCATCCCCACAAATCCTCCTGGCACTTCTCACACACTCTCACCAAAACACCATTACATGCACACGCAGACACTCACCAACCGGCACACTCCCTCTCCTTATTGCCAAGACTGTGTCTATGTTGAGGCTGACAACACAACAGGCCTTAATCCCTCTACCTGTGACTTTTTACAAACAGGATTAGTCCCAGTTTCCCCCCTAAATTCCCCCTGAAATACCGGTAAATCCAGGGCTGCTGGCTGATCTACGGGCCATGGCCCTTACCCTCTGTTTCACATCCTGAGCACACTGCTGCTCTTATCTAAATGAACAGCTCTGCGCTGGATGTGAAGCACCTCGCGTTCTCATTCATGCGCTTGTCAGCATCCTGCCATGTGGAGAGAAAAGCAGCGAGATACGTGCATGACCAGGTAGCGCACACGGTTAATGTCCGGCAATGAGAAAAAGCTAATCAGGCTGAGCAAGTTATTTATCTAAAACACTGTGAAGTTGTATATTTGCAGTTTTTGAGCAGGGTAGTCTGCATAGAAAGATTTACAAATGAAAGCACGTTCCTAGGAGTACAGAGCTGTGGGGGTTTGTGTTATAAAGTTTGGCACTGTGGGGGAGACAAATGTCTGCCGTTCTGGTGGGCTGCCGTCTTTGTCATATTTTTCCTTTTATTCTAAACCACGGTGACGGAATGAGTCAATATTTTTTTTCCCTATACAATGACTCAGGCAAATTGTTGTTGATAATAAGACACAACTAATGGCTCTTATCTAAACAAGCACTCGCCACAGTTATCATTTATCATTAGTCACACAAGCAAAGTAAGTGGTAAATACAAAAGTAAGTCATAAATACAGGTGACAGAGAGGGTTAGAAACTGCTGTCGTGATTGCTACGTCGTCACAATTCAGTGTTGAATTATATTGAAATGGGAAAAAAAAACATTCATGGATTGATAACAATATAAGCATTTTAATATTGTAGCTCACCAGTATAACAAGACTGGGAGATGAATACACAAAAGGACTGGGTGGCTTTTACGCCCACTAAACCTGTGCAAATAAGGCATGGAGAAAAGGTAAAATTCTGCAAAGGGTGAACCCCTGAACCTCTAATGGCACTGCCAAGCAAATATCTTCTTGTGTTCCAGTCCTATCTGCACATATTTACTACATTTAGAGCAAAATTGCTCCTTTGGATGCAAATAAGTCTCATTGCAAATATAGTCTAATTCAAAAACACCAGCGCTAATAGCCACATGCAGTTTAAGTGAAAATACTGCATTTCCAGAGAGCTGATACTAACAAAGCACATTTATAAGGGGTGTCACGCTACAGTGGGTGTAGTCAGGCAAAGGCATCGTCATAACAGGTGTGCCTGTAAATGATATTTTAACGTTATTAGTAGGTCTAAAACTGTCATGGCATCTGAAGGTAGTGCTACAATTATAACTAGGACTGAACCCCAGCCTCAACCTATCATAGATACAGCAGACTGAGTCACCAGTAGCTGTAACAATCAGGATACAGTAGCCAGAAGTCACCACATGGATAATTGCAATCAGATGTAAAACTGCACAAAACTCAAACCTTCAACTTTTCTCATGGCTCTGTGCTAGTGTGGATGAATTCTTACATTAATGGCAATGCTAATATGCTGATGTTTAGCATTTTAGCCTGCAACCATCTGCTTATTAGTACTTTTAGTACTATTAGTACTGAACAAAGTCAAATATTGACTTTAGGTTGGCAACCAAAGTTATTACAATTCATCCAAAGAGGATGAATTGACAACTGCTGGATGGCAATCTATCTCAAGAAAGTGCTGGACAAACCAACAGCATTAAAAGCAGTGATGAGAATGAATTGATTTTGTTTCTTTTTCATAATGTGATGTTTAATTTTACATTTTTAATTTGACATTTTAAGCTCAAGGTGCAGCTTTCTGTGGAGCACACTGATGCGACTCCCCCCACAACTAACCCAGCGAAACACAGTTACAAGCCACCGACATGTGCCAAGTCTTTTTTAATCAGTTTATTTATAAGGTATACTTTGATATTTTTGGAAACACCCTTATTTGATTTCTTACCAAGAGAGAGTTGAGATCAATACCACTCTCAAAGAAAGTAAATAATTATCTTAGCATAAAGACATGAAACAGGGTTGGATGGCAGAAAAAAAAGCATTAAAGACTGGTTGATTAAAATAGGAGTGGATCTGTTCTCTCAGATGATTCCTGTGTGACAGCTAATCACTAACCTCATAGAAACAGATGAGTGTCAGCTCATCATCGCACTTGCAGTAAGAATATAAGCGCTGAAACATTTGTTTAACTACTCACAAAACACAAATCCAGTTTAATGCACAGCGAAATCAGTGTCTGTCAAACAACAACACGAATTCTGGTGGGTTTATTCATGCTCAACGAAACAGTATATAAACACAATTATATTCCATGATAAGCTATTACCACTTATAAAAAAACTAAAACTAACTTTATACGTTAAATGCTGTTGATTCACTTTCCTTCAAAAAATATTATTTGCACAGATTTTTGTCTCGTCATCTCGACATCTGTCGTTCTTCCTCCCTCCTTCTGTCAATTCCGATTTCATTCTAATCAGTTTAATTTCTTTTTGCAATTGTCACAGATCAAAGAAGAGCACGGCAACTGAAGCAAACATTCAGAAGTCCCTTTCCTCTGCATTAGAAAGCTCCGGAGCGTTTCCTCTGATTAACAGGAAGTAACATTACTTCCACTCAGTGTGACAGGCAGGGGAAATTACACCAGCACGGCGGCGAGAGACAGCTTCAGATCTTTCCCACTTTCCCAAAGTTTTGTACTCCACTCTTGGTTTTGGGAGATAAACACTTTCGCCGCTTTTAAGAAGCCCTAAGTCACATCTAAGGGTGAGTCGCGGGGACTATTTGGATGGATGCGCCATGACACTTCAAGCTTGTAGCTGTCCACTGGGTTTATTAGGTCTCCCCTTAGTGGAGAGAGATTTGAGATAGGAGCACATCTGAAGTCATAGCGCGTGACACATGGAGCTGGGCTTGTATTGAAACCACCCCCCTGATCTAAAGGCGCCATAAGCGATATCAAGTGGATGTATGTGCCCCTGTGTGTGTGTGTGTGTGTGTGCGTGCATAAAGTATGACAGCAGGCAGCGCTGATTACAGTGCCTTCAAGAGCTAAAATTGCTCTCTGATTCACGGGCTGTGACAGCAATCTTTATTTCTAACACTGAGACTTGTTTCAGCGGCGTATGAATATTCAATGAGATGCGGGAGTATGCGCCGAGTATGCAAATACAATTTCACACTTTAGCTATATGTTCATGCCCATAATGCAAAGATTCACATTAGGGACCGTCACAATAAATGGTCCGACAGGGCGCGTGGTGTATTGTTGGGATGAAAGAGCTCTCTTACCTGTGAGGAGTGTGGGTGGATCAGACGGACGGCAGGACGGACGCACAGATGTCCCCAAGGAGAGGTTAGAAGAAAAAAAAGACACAATAAAAGCTTTGTTAGCCACCATAGGATGACAATTTAATGTGTGCAGTAAGACCATAGATGCAGTTAATTTTGGAGAACAATAGCAAAGGAGGATGGTATCACATTGTTAACACATTATTGGATGGCATTATATTTATTCAGTTTGGTGTCCCATTCAGACCCTGCTATTCCTTCCAGAAAAAAATTTAAAAAAAGCTCAGCAAAAAGTCATTAGGGAAAAATGATGTTGTATTTCTTTACAGCAGCACATAGTTGAATAATGAAACTGATTACATAGAATGGAAAAAAGAAATTGTTTAGCTCAAGATGTCCCATTATGATCATCATCGTCGTCGTCAGCGACGGCGCTACCTCCCCCGCCGCCGTGCTCGCCGCCACCATCGGCAACACCACTAACCTCACCAACGCCATTAGTTTACCCAGCACTCTAATCATCATCGTTCCCCAAAATCCCAACAGCCCTTGTAGCAGAAAGAAAAAGACAGTAGAGGAAAACTCCCTTTATCAGCCAAGTACAGAAAACTCATTTTGGATTATGGAAAGTGCTTCATGTACTTACAAGTTATAGCCGAAAATTTCAAGGTGCTTTTACCTTTTTGAGGAGAGTCAGAAAGGTTATGTATGTGTGAAATTGTCTGTGTGAGTTTGACTATATTCCTGCAAGGACATATTATAATAAACTATTCATTATGTCGCATAAGCACGTAGGGGTTAGATTCCCTTGCTCACAGGCACTTTTTCCCCTTAACTACCTCTAGAGTTGATAAAGAAAGTTATTTCACACCTTTTGCAGTAAAGTCACTTTAAGCCGCTACAGAAATTTAGTTGGTGAGAAAAGTTGAAGCAATTCCCACTGCCTGAACTATGTCTGACATGCTACCTCATGATGAACAACCCGCCAGATGGAGACGGTTCCATTTCCTGTTCAGGTTTGGAGCCCAAATCCCCGTCTAGTCTGTTCTCTCGACGGGTGTAACCTTTCAACTTCCCCCACTTCTCATCACAGCTCCCTGTGGGGCCTTACGGAGGGATGGAAGACTGTTATAAATGGCAGCATCGCTTCTCTGCTGCTGCCGGTGATTTCACGTCTGTAAGAGGAGGGGTCTGTGACAGATCTCTGCCGTTCCGGGGACAGGTGCTGAGCTGCGGAGCGGGGCCCTACCTCGCCGCCGCCGAGCTAAAATGGCAGAGTATTGATTGGGGAGATGGAAGACTTAAAAGCCCGAACAGGCGTGTCCTTGAGCGAGGTCAACCATTATGTCCGACAGCCACTTCATCGCACATGTAGACAAGCGCAAACATACAAAGGCCCCCGATGCACAAACACACGCGACAGCAGCGTTATGGGGAATTACTGGTGAGCAACCCCCTTAGGCGTTTTCCAATAATAACAATCTCGTTCAGTAACAACCACATAAAATGGCGAGATGAGATTCTGCATGACGACATGTAATGCGCTTGGTTCCCCTGAGTTATAAGTATAATGGGAAAATGGTTTCGAGTTTACAAGTAAAATTGATTGCTGATTTGATCATAAAGTGCCCACAGTTACCCTTGAAATATTAATTCATTCAGGTGTTACTAATAGTATTGATGAGAATTCTGTCGGCGCAGGTAAAAACAAATGGCGAGTATGATTAAAAGTAACACGTCTTAATAAAAGATTGGTCAGTCGGATTGCGTTAAGGCTGCTTTTTTCTAATGCATGACATCCATGCGTGCACGTCAGTCTTTCAGAGAGCGGGGCTGCCTGAGCGGAAGTTAGCCCAGCGATGTGTTTTAATAACAAAAGTCTCGCCACGGGGCTCCGCGCAAATAATGAACTACTTTAAAACCAGAGCAAGATAAAACTACACACATGGAAAATATAGCAACAAAAGAATAATGAATGTGTTGCAATGGGAAAGAGCCTTACCTTTTCCATTTCAGAAAACAGGGTCGAGACCGTGAGTGAGTAGTGAAAAGGTTACTTCCTCTGACATATTGAATGGGGAAGGTTAATGAGAAGGCCAGAGAGAAGCTGTGCCACATTGCTGGCATTTAATTAAGCGTGCATTTATATTGAGAGGTTATGGACATCTAGTTCATTCCTTGCAACCTTGCAGCCCCCTGCTTTGATATACATATGCAGGCAGGTTTCAGCTTGAGCTTTAAAGGCAAGTCTTTTAATTGCTTATTAACTGATCACAAAATTCTGGTGTGCTGAATGGCAGCAGGAAGTTAGGACACGACTTAATCAGATATCAGTTCCTTGTTCAGGGCTCATTTTTGCAGTTTCAAAGCTTCGAAATCGTTTCAGTTTCGCAAGAGTTGTAGTTTGAATTTTAATCTATGGCCAGATGGGAAGTTTTGTTTTTTTTTTTTTGTATGGCGAGTTGATTTCTGAGAAACTACCAGCGCTGCTATTGTTCCTGACAAAGCAGGGTGCACTCATATGTTTCCAATACTGAACATAGTCTATCTTCAAGGGGAAAAAAAAAGCATAACCGTGAACTCGGTGTCCTCTTCGCTTTGGAAATTATAAAACTAACATCTACCTTTTCTCTTACTGTGCCTTCCAGAGTTGCAAAATGACCTGATAGAAGTTCTTGATTCCTTTCAGCATTGGCTATGACATGTGCGAGCAAGGTTAGTCACAGGAGGGAACAAATGTCATTCCATTTAAAATCACTTTATAAGATCTGCTTCAACTGGTGATGTCTTCTTGCACCACCTGGCTAACCTTCATCTCAGTATCATAGCGGTTCAATTTGGTCCAGGGATTGAAAAGGCTTTTTCATCTGCAGGCAGTCTAAGATGGTCGTCTCACAGAGGCACCACCTCTCCGTGTACAAAGTGAATCAAAGTCTGGCAGAAATGAGTCCAGAATGAGACAATGCTGCAGAGAGCCGGCTGTGGTGTGAGGTTTCGGGCGGCGTAATATTAAGCCGTTGCAGGTGGCTGGGGATTTCAGAAATGCACTATCAGCAAAGGCTTTTAAAAAAATATGATACATTTCAATCAGATGTGAATTTTTTTATGGCGAAGAATTTTCTAAATAAACTACTTTTTGCTATTTTATTGCTTTAGTTTGAATTCCACTCCACAATGTACCAAGTCGCGCAAACGGCACAGCATTGTGACCTACAGTATTTCATTTGAGTCTGGGTTCGTCCTATCTCTCTGTTTGTGCCTTTGAACAGCATGTTTGATTTCTATCAGAGAACGTCCCTCCTGGGTGGGAGCCGGCTGACAATTGGTGTTTGTATTCCGTCTACAGTATGTGTGTTTGATTCAGTCATTGATTGTTTGTGGCATTTTGTTCAGCGGTCCAAAGGGGACGACAAGTGCTCAAATTGCACATTTCTTTCAAGATAGAACGATGATGCAGAGTGATCTGCAGCCAACGCCGGCACAAAAGCGCACAAACACACACACCTACAAACACACACCATCCCAATCAATCTGTTGGACAACCTCTACTGGGCATTATTGGAGAGAAAAAAAAAGGATGAGAAAATCAATAGGCCAGTGGCCACCCTCGAATAGCTGCTGCTGTACCGTCACACGTCGTTTCCACATGTGCAAAGCTCCTATCTTGGACAGAGAGAAGATGGAACGAGACTGAAGGAAATCCAAGTGAGGAACTTTGACAGATAGGAAAACTCCAAAGTCCGGGTGATAACAAAGTTACAAGGGAAGCCTTACGTGATGTATTTGTGGGTCAGTGGCTAAATCTGTGAAAAAAGAAAATTTTACGTCTGTGGAATTGCTGAAAACACGACATGAAAATAGAAATGTTGCTAAAATGCTCGGAGGCTTGAATGAAAGTGGATGGGAGGTGTGAAGCGAGCGATTATCGAACGTGGTCCCCTTCAGGCCACGCGCCCACTTGAAGATGTTTTTATTTTCCGAAAGTCTTGTCCCACTTGCCGAGTATAATCCACGCGCCGGTGCCAAAACAGTGGGCGCAGGATGAGCGTTTAAGGACACAGGGCGGCACAATCCAAGATGCAAATGCACGTGCTGTTACAGAAATAATTTGGTTCATGTCCATTCTCGCTTTTTTTTTTTTTTTCTCCCACACTAATAAAAAGAACAGCAGATAAAACTTAGCAAAGAAAAACAGAGAAAAAAACAAAGCCAACAGACATTCATGCGGTGGGGTTGGAGCGATATGGACTCGCTGTCATGTCGCTTGAAAAACAGCGGGGGCTGACCTTGTCACAGCAGGATGACGGCGAGTAACTGTCAAATCTCTGTTCTGACTCTGACTGATGTCTCACTTGAGCAGCAGTAGAGTCCGTTCAGTCTTAACCGTAAGTAGGCATCCGTGTGAAAGGAAGAAGTTAAATGGGGAGAGCAAAACCAGCGCACTTTATCATA
>JAOXYL010000059.1:22547300-22557666 GCA_028564955.1 Terapon puta
ACTTTTGTGAGATACTACACACAGTGCTTACCAGATTTATTAGACCACCACCCAGTGTGAGGTGTTTGCCATCGGTGCCCTAAATTAACAGCATTTTGCTGACTGCCAAAACATTTTTTATGTTGCTGTTAAAAAAGGGGGACGCGGTGTAATGGTTTGCATCACGCTCTGTTGTTTTCTCTGGTGTTTTCTGCCTCGTGTTCCTTGTGTTAACCTGTTCAGTGTGTTCCTTGTTTCTTGTGTCCTCCTCGTCTGTCTGTCCTGTATTAGTTGATCCTGACCTCCTGTCCCTGTACTTATCTCTCCAGTTCTGCTCACTTCCTGTTTTATCTTTTATTCCTTCCTCCTCCTCGCATGTCTGCCACTTAACTTTCTTCCCACCATCGTCCCTCGTTTCAGTCCTATACCTGCCTGTATTACCCTGCCCGTCTTGTTCCCACCTGAAAGTATCAGTAAGAAATAAACGAGTCACTACATCTGCTCTGCCGTCACTTATTCTGGGTCCAACCTCCCTTTACCCTGCATCAACTCTGACTTCTGGCATCAAAAAAGTAAATTAAAACAACGGCAGCTGTCATCAGGGTCAAAAGAAGGTCATAAAAATATTTTTATATTCTAAAAATTTTTGGTCAGTATATGTGAATAAGGACTATTTAGTTGTTCCACTTTGTTATTTGCCTTATAATAAAAACACAGGTTTTTGACTGATTTCTACAATATTTGGTCTAACAAATCTGAGCACTGTACATCCCCGACTGTTTGTCATTACAGAGGCCCTGTGCAGAGAGGACACAGCCGCTGAGCCGGTGACCAGGTTAAATCGTTTTGTATGCTATAATTTCTCTTTTGATCGACAAATAAAAAGCTTTAAATTACTCCTGTTCAACCGCTTGATGTCTCAGCTGGTTTTGGCCTTGCTGCTCTGACCCAGGTGTTTATATGGAGCGTTTTTAACTTAGGCTGTTAAACTGTTGTGCAATGTGCCCATTCAGAAGCTAAATACATACATAATAAATTGTTTACATTGCAGACTTAGGCAGCAGAGAGGTTGTCCAAACACATTTAAAGATAGCTAAATGAAAATTTTAGACATATTTTTTACTGTCATGAAACATGAAATCGTGATATTTATCAGTATTATGCAATATATGATGATATATTTATGAAAAAAAATGAAAATCTGAAAACGCATGTTGTAATTATACTGCTTAGTATCTGGCCAAATTCAAATGCATAATGAAATGTTGATACATACATAAAATTGTGCAGCACAGTCTTGCATCATCTGAAGACCTCGTTCATATTCTTTTTTTTTTTTAATAGACTTTGGAGCGGTTTAAAATAGAACAAACCCAATATGAAGGACAACACGGAGAAAATGTGTTCATATCAAACGTTGCTTAAAGAGTATAAACAGTGTTTTCAGAAAGTGCCCTTGTTAGATACAGTATCTAGTGTGAAAATCAAAGTCAACCTCTTTGCTTTTAAGTGGAAACGTCTGTTTCTGCTGTGTTTCTTTACATCTTCCTATTAGATCTTATAGCAACAGACTGTGGCCCCAATTAAGCCGGTTTTCAAATGTGAAAAGTGGGAAACTGTCCTAAGAGGTAGAGATTTCATGTTTCACCCCTTTTCATGGAGGACTAATTATAAAGCTGGCTGGAAAGGCAGACTTGATTGTTCAGTGCCGACTGTCTGTTGCACAGTGGGTCAGATAGGCTGCGCTTCAAAAAAAAAAAAAAAAAAAAACTCTTTCTGAGGACTAAAGGAAGAGATCAAGCATTTAAAACCAGCAACGTCTGAAAGTCATTCAGATACCACATGTCATCATCAGCACGGCTGGAAGTGGGGGGGAAAAAAAATGAGATCTTGAAAACATTTTGAACTGCCATTATGCAGAAAACAGCCCACTCGCAGAGAGCTGCAGAGGATGCCTTTACATCACAATGCAAGCAAAGGCACGCTGCGGATGAATATTCCTGCATGTGAATTTTCCTCTTTAAGCCGTTTTAGTTTGCTCAAATAAAATGACTAAAATTTCCTGAGAATACGGTCACTTAGTTGAGCAGGTTTCCAGCAACTGTTCCAAAAGCCGACGTGCTGTTGCCATCCTTCAGAGGTCATTTTTAGCTTCTATAGAAACCAGTCTCTCGTGGCAGAGCCCGGCGTAGGCGACATGAGAGAGAATATCAAACACTTTGCAGCCCGTGTTATTTTCTTTCATGGTACAATAGCTGATCCCAGGATGGACACTTTTTAAATATCTATATCTTGATTTAGAACAAGCCATGAATGTTTCATTCTGTGAGGATCAAGCTTTGAAATAGCGGCTGACACGCTGTAGTCTCCAGCACGGATTCACATTGTTCCACATTGGTCCTGTTTCAAAAAATGTCTTCAGCTCATGTTGGCAGAGACGCCACGTGTCTGTGCTTTTTAGCATATCATCAGCCTTGTGCTCTGCTTCTTATCATTTTAATAATGCTCTGGCTGTCTCTCATCAAAATAATGGGGCTTAAGCAACGGGCTGAAATGCATGTTAAATCAAACTTCAGTTTTATTTTAACTCCACCGAGCAGACTGTTCTAAATGTGAAAATCAGTATTGGTTTGTAATAAAACTGAATGATACTGTTTGGATACAAGAGACATAATCTTTGATATTCTAAAGGACTTAGCATCCAGATGTCACAAAAGACCTGAAAACAAGCCAAATCTTTGTATCTATTTTTATATCAATGACATTTTAAAGCACTGCCAAGAGTCCTTTTTTTTTTCCAGGGGATGGGGGTGCTGATAGTCCTTTGAGGCCGATTCTTTGTTCAGATAAGACAAATTATGACACGTTGTTCAAAAGGAGAGAGGCACTTTTAAAAGCATGACACGGAACTGTCAAGCTCCCAAGTCAAAACGAGGTCTTCAGAAAAAAAAAGATCTTTCCATGAGCAGCAAAGACTGAGCGCAGTAATGATCCATATGGAAACAGTGTAATAGCAGGATCAGGACATACAGTTTAACATATTAGTACTCTATACTGCTCTGTTGTGGAAGTCACTGCTGTTGCATTGCAATTCAAGACACTCTTGAACTAATTTACTGACTGTGAATCCAACAAAACCCTCGCTGTTGAGTATAGCCATCTATCATTATTGCAGTATGTTCTCTGCCACACTGCGATTAGGAAATCTTCCAGTGTGATTCATTAGATGCTGGGTATGTGCGCTTTTGATGGCTGGCTGATGGATTGCTTTTCTTCCGCAGAGCTGTGCATTGTCTAAGTTTGCCAGGATCTCCGTTTGGCTTGAATTGGCTCATAGCAGGAAAAGAAAAAAAAAAAGACATAAATACTAAATTCAAATCCCAAATATAGACGTGCAACAGTCTCACATTATTGGGCGATTTTTGGTAATAATGGCTCTGGTAAAACACTTGAAAAGAACTAATTTCATCCCACATAGCACAGCACAGCACAAGGACTTTACAATTATGAAGGAATGAACACTTAACCGAATCAGCGCAGCGTTCACCAGCGAGCCATTTAATTCAATGCCTCACCGATTACCCCCCGTCACCAGATATTCAAATACTGACTGGCAACTGCAGAAAACAAAACAAATATTCCCCAAATGTTCAACACAGCTGTGTTGAGCATTTGGGGAATATGGTATTTAGACTAGAGATAGACCGATTATCAGTCAGGCCGATATTCTGCATTTTGACACATATCTGCATTTTTGTTTCAATCCAATGGCCGACGGGAGTTCAATTTAAAACGGGGTTATTTTGGTTTAGTCTGCAGTCACTTCTACTTCTACTTCACTACTTCTACTTTTATTTAGGTTCTTTTTAAAAGATAAAAACGTAAATAAATATTTGCTTTACAGTGATATCAGTGATATCAGTCTTCTGATTTAATGATGTATTATTTCTTAAACATGCATGTTATAGTGTAAAACAAGCTTAAAGCATAAAGAAAAAAAGAAAAAATTACCAACAACCCAACTGTTGCCAGAGGCAGCGTGAGAATGAAGAATTTCACTGGACTGTCTGAGTGTAATTGTTGGGTATACAACTATTAAAGAAGTCAAACTTGGGCAGTGTCTTGGGATGCAGATTAAAAAAAAAAAAAAGAAAATGACAAAGAGAGAGAGTAAAAATCAAGAAAAAACGAGACAACGAACAGTATAGCGAACAAACAGAATATTAGCGAATGTCTGCTGTTTGAGGAGAAATAAATGAGCACATACTGTATATCTGTCTATAAATTTGCTTTGACTGTTCTAACTTAAAAGCTGAGCTATTTTCTCCTCAAGCTTGGCTTCCTCGCCAGATTGCCAATCTCCTCAGAGCAAAAAGAGACTTAATCCCCTCACAAGTTAACAAATCCTCTTCCTTTCAAACAGAGAATACTTTGAGGAGATACCGAAGTGAACGTAGTTAAGGATGGTCAAAAGTACGTACTGAAGAAATGTTTTTTAGTTTGTATCCCTCCTAAAGTAGATATGGTTGGCTTAACAAAAGGGCTGCAATTATTAAATTGGCAAAAAGACAGAGAAAAGTAAAGCAAATACAATAAATGAATCCAAAAAAAGCTTCCTGGTAATTTAATTAATGGTTTGTATGGCATTTCCTTGTCCCGCTTTGTTCTCTTCATATTTGGCCAACATGCCACTCATATTTAATTCTCTTTGTTACAGTCGTCAAAACTATTCTGGAGAGAGAAGACAAACGGGAGCCAACGAGAACAAAGGCACTTGCTGGTCCAAAAATAAAATCAGTGAAAGTCACTGAGCTGCTCATTGAACATTTTTTAAGTCCACACAAAGCCCAACTTTCCTGAAGTGTGGCTGATGTTTTATATCACTTGTGCCGACTTCAAAAAAACGGAAAGGGCCTCTTGGAGAGTTTTAGTTCTTCAACTCCAAAATGATGTAAAGTACTTCAAATTTAAAATAGGGAAAATCCACAGCATTGCAAACACTGATTAAAAAAGTGGGTAGTTTTCAGTTTTTTATCGTTTTTTCACCGTCCTGCGGTCTCCGTCACGTCTTTATGACACTAATATCCTTGTTGGGCAGTTTTGATCTAAGGCTGTTTATGACACTAAACTGCTTCCTCAGTCACATTATACTGACCTTTTACATCACATTAGTTTATTACAAGCTTTACAACACATGTAATTATAACCCCACACACTGTAAATACAATACAGTGATGACAAGTGTTCGATCACAGATGACTTGCCCATGCTGCTAACGGACAAAATGTCTCGCTCCTGTGTCTGTTCCATCATCATCTTTTTCTCACAATCATTACCCCAAAGCATTGACCTTCCTCGTCGGAACAGATGGAGGCAAGAACCTCCGGTCTCACACAACTGGATTTACAAGCCTCTAATTTCTTGTTTCCTGCGCTCATGAAAGCCTGGTGCCTTCACGCTGGATATGAAAGTTGGTCAGGATCCTCCAAAGTCAGGACGTCTCAGTGTTTGGACCTAAATGCTGACGGATGCCCACGTCTGTGTTGCACCTGATTCATTCTGCGTGAATGAAAATGGACACAGGGGTTCTTCCTGTCATTGTGTAATCATGTGGGCCGAGGACCGAGGAGCACCTTTTCAGTGTCTGAAATTATAATGTGAGCTAATGTTGGCGAAGGGGAGCCTGAAAGCTACCAAAAGGATCGGCTGCAATGAAATCTGAGCTCAGATGTAACAAACCAGATGTTTATCATCATTACCGTAAGTGGAAAATACACAGCATTACATCCAGCATACATAGGCTGTAATTATTATGATAACAGTTATTATAGCTGCTTTATTGATGGTACTAGATACAGATGAAATTGATATGAAATTGGCTAAAGTAAAGTCAGCGGTGCACTTTCCTGTCCTTTTTCATATGATTTCATACAGTTGATTCCTCCACTTTGGTGGAGCAGTGACCACCCGGAAAAGAACTTCTGCTCATTTGGCCGCTTTTCAGAAAAACCTGGCTCTAACACTGCATCACTGTTTTAAGATGATACAACATGAGTTGTTCATATAGTCCTGGTGGGACAATAACACTGGACTTTACCTTAACTGGGTTAATAAGGAGGCTAGTTAAGCAGAGCTGCTGGGGCACAACTGTCAACCACGGCTCAGGTAGGCGGTCGGGCTCCGTCTCTCTGGGGAGCAAATTAACATCGTACAGAAGCCTGAATCTGGCCTCTTTGTGGAGCTCTGGGTGATGATTCAGAGGAGCCGTGACAGTGACCTGCACTCAGCTCTGGTCACAGGGGAGGCCCAATCACAGGCAAGCGGAGTGGAAGAAATTGAAAGCACAATTCCTGCCTCGCGCCTTTCAAAACAAAGCACCTTTTGTCCATGTGGGTGCAAGCTTTTCTTTGGCGGCGTATGTATGTTTGCTTTTTTCACAAAGGTGTCCTGTTCTGTTCAAAATGACCTCTCCGTGAACCAATAATAATGCTACCATTTTACTTGAATTCAAATTGCTCAATTTTGCATTTAAATGGCAACAATTCCCTAGTTTCTATGTTGCCTTCCAACAGCATGATTTACCTTAAAATATTAAAGACTGCTCATGTTTAGTCTATCACCACTGATATTTTCAAACCATATACATGTACACATTTGTGCCATGCTTCCTCTGGAATTCATTTAATATGCAGTGGCAGAAACGAGCTAGCGCTGAATCTTTATGTGACACCCAATACATGATGCTCAACATCAAGGCAACCTAATGATAAAAGGCATGCAGAGGAAAAAATAACTATTCTGGGAGCAATCTCAGTTTACTGTGCTTTTCAAATATTCTATATGACATGCAAAGTACGGATACCCTTTTTTCACGTCTTTTTTTCCTTTTTTAAAATTATGTGTACTGAGGAACATTATTATGTTTCTATGTTTTGAACTGAAAATAAAATGTTAGAAGGAAAAAAACACTGCATGTACAGCATGTTGCCTATGATGGTTTATACATATATTTCTTGTGATAGGAGATAAAAACGAATTGGATCTTTTCTTCGACAAATTCCTGTGTCACATGTTTGTCAGAAAAGTAAAGATGAGGTGAGGTGAGGCTGAAACGGGGGAGCGTGAAGGCATACGGCGCCGTCCGGCACGCTCGCTGGTTAAAGATTCATTTCCAACTCTAGCAGCTCTTACCAGAAATGTCACTCCCAATTTGGTAAAGGTCTCTGTAAAAATGACTCGCATGAAATCACCATCTCCACCTTCTCAATAAATCCGAGTGCTGATCCGCCGGGACTGCGACTTTCCATCTCGGCTGTTGCGCCACGGCAGACGGGCCCGGGGACATTAGCCGTCTTATTGGAGCGATGCTGTAATCGAGCTAAGTTATAGATCAGAAAGCCAATACAATCAGACTGTCCTTTGGGGAGATGGGACCATTACGTCAAAAGTGGAACTTACTGTCATGACGCGCAAGAAGCATAACAAGATCTGAACGTATGTAATTAGTTTACGGCGGTAACGATTGATGGTGCCACCATTACAGTATTTCTGAGAGGAAGGCCTGAGTTTACAGTCCAAGAATGGATGAAGAACGACGAACGTAATGACTGTGCTGCTCAAATGTATTGCTCAAGAGACTGCGGGCTATTCAGAGCTGCCTGCTAATCTTCTTGCGAAATTTCATTAACTTAAGTGCAGCGTTGCACGGCAAAACCTAAGCAATGGATGCAAATGAAGCTGTAAATAATCTATGGGCCAGTGCGTGTTTCATGCATGGGGCCTCCACCTTTAGAACTGTATGAATTATGGAACTGTTTTGACTCATAACGCTCTGTAGTCTGATTCAAAGTCCCTACCGCAACAAAGATAAGAATTTATTTACCGCCGGTGCAGCGTTTGAGAGATGTAACTAGTCCTGAGTGGCTCGGCTGGTGTGATTCACGGTTCATGTATCATCTTTCTAATGGAAATGTACATCAAAATAGAAACGTATGCATGCGCCGCGCCACGGATTCTTTCAGCGAGAGACATTTTCAAAGTGTTACACATTAAGAGTTGGAGGGAAGGCAACTTGGGTGTGTTGAGTTGAAAGTATCGGAAGATTTATAGTGTTTATACCAAACCTAAAGTGATGTATGTTGCGCATTAAGTAGTGAATTACAAAAAGACATCATCCCGCAAAATGCAAGGCTAAAGAATGGGACTGTTGGTGTTTGTGCGAGACGGCTGTTGAGAGAGGAAAAGAGACGAGACTGCGGCGGGGCAGCGCCTTTAAATCATCTCTCCAATCTTGACTCTTTTTACACTTGACACTTCTCCGATCCTGAATATCAGGAAACCTGTCACCATGACACTCAACTCTGAGCAGGAAACCACACTTGTTGCTGTGGCAACAAGTGTGTAACGACGTGGGATGTACGATTTACAGATGTGCTGACAGAGAGATGGGAAGTGGATGTGCTCTTCAAATTAGTCCGACAGAAAACTGAAGAGAAAAACAGGCCATAATGACTACGTCTGTTATCTGGAGAGAGTGAGGTCTGAGGATGAGGGCACTCGTGGATGTATCATGTAACGGCTTCAGTCCCATCACAGAACACAGCAGCGTAAAGACTCAGAAGCTCCGGCATGTGGAACTTGAAAAAAAATGCGGCTTATTAAAGGGTAAAATTGTAGATTGTGAAAGATTCTGCTACTTTGGCAAGGACATGAAATAATTTCAGTTCATGGCTGACTAGATGATTATTCTATCATTATTATTTCACCTTTTTGGAGGAGACAAATGAAACATTTAAATGTCAACAAGCGATTTTCGAAAAATTCGTTTGGAAGCAGACCGAAACGTTGTCTTTATTTTCCCTGGTGCGACCGAGAATGGCATTGGATTGAAAACTAAATGACAGCTGGAACCGCTCCGAATGTTTGGGCAGATTTGAACTGCAGAGTAAGATGCATGTCAAAAAAAAAAACTTCTGCCTCAGACAAAACCTTTTTCTGCAGCCACTTCCCTCTCACACACTGATATTCTTCGCTCATTTCTCTGCCTGGTTCCATTTCAAAAGAAGAAATCTGTCTCCTGGGTTCCATGAGGGTAAATAAAAAAAAAAAAAAAAAGAACTCATAATTAGCTCATTGGGGGAGCTGCATGCATACATTCAGGGGATCATTCTGATTTCAAATGGGTTTATCGCCCATGAAATTGCATATAATGGGAATTTGTCAATGGCTTATGCTCTGATTGTATTTCCCTGAGCAGAAGCAGAGACAGACGGAATTAGAGTCAGAGCAATATTAGGGTGGGGGTGGTGGGACGGGGTGGGGTGGAGGGGGGGGCTGTAGATTGGTACATTTGGGCATCATTTCTGTCTGCCATGCTATTATGTCCCCATTACACTCCTAATCACATTGGGAGGGAGAGGAAGTTGAGAGGAAGGCGAGCATGCTGCCTTGTTTACAAACCAAATCTATGTTCTCCCAAAGCGAGACGCATGATTAGCAGCGGACCTCAGATCAGAGTGATTGGAATACTAAAGCAACAATCAATGCCTCCGTTCACCCATAAATATTAAAGAGCCGAGCGGATCAACAAACTCCTCCGTCAAGATACCGAAGCAGGGCGCCGTATCTCCACCTGCAGGAATCTTAAACCGTCCTTTCGTTCTACTTTTTGTCAGGTTAACAGCTGTACAGCTTCGCCGGCGACTCCACCGCTCGACCCTCCCCGCAGCCAAACAGCCGGACCTCGGCCCAGTCGAGCGGCCCGGCCTCATTTATTTATGGCTCGCCCCCGAGATCCGGCTCCGCTCCGGTCTGATCCCGGCCGCCTGCCACCTCCCCCCCTTCCCTCCCGAGCCGTCAGCGCTCAACGCTCATTTCCCCAGCTCTTTAAAAGTTCACCCTATCTGAAAGACGGCATCAAGCCTTGGCTTAGCCACAGTCCTCGCCGACGCTCTCTGCATTTCAAAGCGGTCGGTCGGGCTGTGATGCAGCGAGAGTGAGTGAGAGACACTGACGCAGACGGAGGGAGAGAGACCGACGGGGAGGAAGCCTTGGGGAATTCTTCACACGAGAGGCTGAAATATTCCTCTGCACAAAGTGCTGCATTACACTCAGGTACGCAGGACACCTGAAAACATATGGCAGAGAGCATATATATGCATATACAAGCTGATTACACTTGAGCATATGTGCAGAACACACACACACACTCAGCAGAGACAGGCGGGTGCAGGTGTGTGTGTGTGTGTGTGTGTGTGTAAGTCCGACCTGTATTGTATCAACACAGCAACGCCACCGTGCAGAGAGCTGCCACTGTTCTTGGGAGCAGCTCCACAACCCCGTCGCCCCTCCCCTCCTCCAGTTCAAATACACACACACACACACACAC
>JAOXYL010000059.1:22569586-22581185 GCA_028564955.1 Terapon puta
ATGTAGTTTTCTTTTCATTCCACATCTCAGGGCACTATTGTTATTGCTGGATACAAAAGGTCATGTTTGAATTTTCATCTCCTTTGTAAGGGCGTGTTGACTTATTTTCAAGCTCTCTCTCTCCCCCTCTCTCTCTCTCCCCCTCCCTCTCTCTGTCTCTCTCTAATTAGATAAGTGCAAATATTAACATTAAAGTTCATTTGTGAAGCTGTGAAATGAGACAGGTGCCGTTTCAGATCTCTACATGCATCGTGTCAAGCTCCATCCATGTTCTGTATGTGGTCCACACACACACACACACACACACACACACAGCTATCAGAGAGCAACGGAGCAGCTCTCAATCTGACTAATCACACAGGCTGAGAGAAAGACTCAGAAGGAGTACCCATGCTGGAGGTAAACAGGGAGGGAAGGGGGAGAAAAAGAACGTGAAGGAAGGTAGGGTTGTGATGGGAGGGTAGCCAATCGGAACAAGCGTGACAACAGAGTAAGGCAAGGGAGTAGCTAAGAAAAATGAGGGGGAAGGAGAGACATCGAAATAATACGAAAAAACTGCCCCCCCCCAGTTTCTTTACCGCCACATAATAAATTGCAGTTACTGAAGTCTCCGTGGGAAGTTCAAAACCGGAGCGATCCCGAGTCGGCGGCTTGTTGCGAACAGAATCCAGCGCGAGTGCTGGTGGGCGAGACACGAGGAGAGTAATCCGTTTAGCCGGCGCGGTGCATGTCATCGGATTCCATTAAGGTTGCATTGTGTTCCACGTAATATTCAGCAGTAATAAAGACGCCCTCTGAAAACACTTTCCAGGTAGCTCTGATTCACAGGCTTACACTTGATTTGCCTCTAATGACTCCTATTCACATTTAATTTATCTGCAGCTTTTCGGAGGGGTTTGATAAAGGAACAATGTACAGACTGTCACGGCGAGAGCTGCTAGTTTGACAGATAAACGTTTAACCTGAGGTAGATGATGCTTACACAACACTGAAAACCTACTAAGATGCTACTACAATCATTTTTATTTTTAAGTTACATTTTGGGTGGAAACTTTTAAGTTTAAAGGGAGGTATGTCATTTTTTCACTTTGCACTCACGGACATAGTTAACCATCCCGGCTTAAGCTTGGTGGTGGGGAAGCACCAGGGGGACTGTTTTCTGCTCCGAGGCCAAAGTTGACTCAACCTTCGGGGTTACACCTGCTCACTTTAACGTTGTGGGGGAGATAACGAGCCAGATACGGGAGATTGGCTGGGGTCTTGAGGAGCCGTACCATTAGTTTACTGTCAAACTGTAGCTTAAACGGTGCAGTCACTCCGACAACGACAGCTGCTGCTTTCGCTCTCACTCGGCCGCACCACTTGTACACGGTGGAGGAACACGCTGGGATTGGGATCCCGCAGGACCAGGAGAGAGTCTTGTGGGAGCAGGCGCCATCAACTCAGCTGCAGACAGCCAAAAAATAATATGCAGAGTGAAAATGAGTCTTAAAACTACCACATATGCATTGGCATCGCCATGGATGCACAGACAAGGTACGCTGGTACCTTCGTTTACAAAAACAGAAATGGGAAGTCTGGGTTGAACTCAAACATCAAGCAGGATTGATCAGAACATGTTTGTTACATTTTACACTATTAAGAGTAATTGAGTGATTCATTGCTTATAAAGGTATGACAACCACATGTAATGGACATAGGAAGGGTGGTTCGGGTCATTTTACTGACTGTCAGAGAAACAAAGTATATAACTATTAAACAGAAGTTTAGGCTTAAACAGATAGAAGCATTTACATTCTCTCTTTCACAACAGAAAGCATATAAACACTATTTGTAACTGACACAATGGCCACAGTATATCCAGTTTATTTGCCTTGATGTTGGTTAAGCAATTATTTATTTTATTTGAAAAGCCTCACCCATATAAACCACCATGTTTTATCAAAGCAATAGCTAAGAATTTATTAAATCACAGCGTGACCTCTATTTAGGCTTCGGCTCTGTGCTCATTATTTCAGTTATTTTCTGAATTGGCAAAAAGTGGATGCTGTCTCTTTGATGGGAGAAAAAAAAAGTAATTAAGCCATCAGAACCAAAACCAGGAAGCCTCCAAATTTAATCTCCTATCACTTGATTAATCTGATATAAGCATTAGTTTATCATGAATCTTTAATCTCGGGGTTCACTGTGAATGTCAGAGTGGATGAATTTATTCTCAATTAAGATGGCTCGACTTGCGCCAAGTGGCTGTTGCAAGTCCTGTGCAAGGATTCCCAGATTGCATCGTAAAATTTTAAACAGCAAATCATGAATACTTTGCCGGCCGACCACGTCTCCTCCTCTTGCCCTTGGAGATACAGTAACAACCCCGACCCAGTGAGGGGGGGGCTGTGTGGAGTCGGTCAGGGTTGATGGTCATCCCCAAATCTATTTTCCTTTCAGTACTGCGGCTCGATATCTTTTGACAGTGCACAGGGATTTCCGGATCGCATTCAAAAAAATGTTTTTAAAAAAGGGTTTGAGATTAAAAGTTGCTTCAATGCGAGCTCCATTATCCTCCTGCCTGGCATGACCCGGTCCTGCCTCTTCACTTTAACCTTGGCTACCTCTAATCTCCATTCAGGTCTTATCTTGACCTTTCAAAGACACTGGTTTTGGCCTTATCAGCCAGCGGAGAGTGGATTTAGTTGCTCGCCAAGAGTTAATTGAATGTGGATGCAGATGGGGTTGCCCGATGCTGTACGTGTGATGATGTCGGTACACGCGTCCCTCTCTCGATGCAAAACTGCACAGATCCCGCTCTTTATTTCAGGGGAGAACTAAATGACAACAAAATTACCAAGCTCATTCAATTAACTATCATCTTACTTGCTCGTGTGGAGAAGCCTCTGGAAGTTTGCATGTTTAAAAAAAAAAATCACCCTAATCTGTAAGCACCCCAATTAAAGGCGGCGGCAGTTCAGTGGTCCTACAAAGTAATTACAGAAGCATAATGATTTAACAGTAGCCGCCTCCTTCTCTGTGCAAAGATCAGGGCACATCAATAAAAGATGCGCACATACACACAAAAAAGACCCATCTCCTCACACATACGCACACATGCGGGGACACACACACACCCCTGCACACAATCAGAGCCTCCTTATCTTGATCTATGTAAGTACATGACCTCTATTGGCACAGCAGTCGGGAACGTGTAACCCTGTGTCATTAGATTAGTGAACCTTAAGATCGTTCGCAAGCCAAGCCGCGGCGGCGCACAGTGAATCCATAATGGCAGCAGCATGCAGACACTGTAGACAGGAGGGGAAACAAACGCCTATATCTTGATTAGCATACGCTTTATGTGAGGCATGTCTCCGTGGAGATCGTTACAGTTTAATTTCATCTTCCCCTCCCTGGCATTAAACTTGGGATGCATGGGCAAAGTCTCACACAAAGACGTTTGTTTGTGGGAAGGTCACACCCACCCGGGAAGTCAGTGTTAGCTTGTGTACATTTGACACCAGAGTGCCACACAACAAATATCAGATAATTATTTTTGCTATGACATTACTGATTATGGATGACTTCCTCAGGGAAATTTGAAATTTGTTGTATGATTTTTTATTTTTCATTTTAACGATTAAAATTGGTCATTACGAGTTCTTTGTTTTGTCTTTGTTTTGTCTGAATGTAAGTAGAAAACTCAAAGATTCTTTTCCCCAATTTGAAGTCTTTTACAGTAGACTTATGGTACCACCTGAGAGACGGATATGAAAAAGATCTACCTCCATACTCGAGTCAGTCATGCCTCATGCTACAGGATACTGTTATACTGTGGGGGACGTTTTCCTGGCATGGTTTGGTCCCACTTTTCCCATCAGAGTGAAGGGTCACTGCAGATCAAAACAAAGCTGTTCTGAGCGATCGCCTTTAATCTGCGATGAAACGTTTCTATCCTGGTGGGAGTGGTCCCTACCAGGATGTTAATGCCCCCGCCCAAAGAGCACGAGGGGGGTCACTGGATGGGTCGGTGCGGATGAAAATAATACCAATCAAATGCTATGGCTTCCACAGTTGCCAGATCTCGATGCAACTGAGCAGGCATGAGAGATTTCAGAGCAACGCGTTTGTGTTTGACAGCGCCCTCCATCGCCGTCGACACAACGCCAAGTGAGGGAATATCTCAAAGAGTGGAGTTCATCCCCGCAGAAGAGTTCAGAGACTTGGAGAATCGATGCCAAGGAGCACTCCAGCTGTTCTGACAGCACCTCAGTGAGACACTTTACGGTGGTTTGTCCTTCAGGGTGTCACCCGTCTGTACTTTCTTACCTTAAATGTAACTCGACAAACCGCCTAACGCAAAACAAACAAATTGTCTTAATGCAGGCCATTTGTCTCCTTTGTCATTTTTCAAAGAAATGTTCTTGTTGCTGTTTTTAACCTAGCTTATGTAGGACAGCTTTTGTTTTGATCTTCTGAGTTTGTAATAAGGCAGAAATGATTAAAACACTGGGTGGACATGTACCACATGTACTCTCTCCCTCTCTCTCTCTCCCTCTCTCTCACACACACAGACAAACACACACAGACACATCCACACATGCACAATGGTACTTTACGTCACCATCAGATTTTCTATTCATAGTAATGCCGGGTTAGGCTGGAACCCAATGGAGAGGAACAAAGAGATTTCTGAATACAGCTCAAATGGGAACATTTCCACAGCTCATCTCATATGGCTGTTTGCAGTGTGCAGCTGAAGGGGAATTAACTGTACTGTCTTGCAGAAAAGAAATGCTACTTAGAATTTCTTTGTTGTCGCAGATGTGCCTTTTTTCTTCAAAATATTCCGATGAATATAATGTCGCACGTGACGCTACTTGAAACCAACAGGAGTCAGCACCTACTGTGTACGTATTTACATCAGTTCAGGAAAAAAGCGAAGGAGTGGGTGGCTGTCCCAGGTGGGTGAGCTTCATACCCAGAAAATGTGATGCAGACTCCTCTGCCACTCTCATATTGGACCTGACACTCTCTACTGCAAAAAACCCCAAACTGCCTCAAACGCTCATCGCTCTCGAAAATGATTAAAGGGGTGTCTTCTGCAGTGTTTTGTCAAAACACAAAAGGCTTACTTGTCACACAGCCGAACAATGGTGTGTCTTAAATGTAGGGTCGGCGTAGCTCTGAGAGTTTTCTGCTGCTGATTCTGTCTATTTCTGTTCTTTTTCTTGTCACTTGGCCCTTTCTGACTTATCTGTTGTTTAGCTGCACGTGGGGGACAGGGCCAGTTGTTAGCCGAGCCGACACACACAAACGCCGCTCATCAAGATCACGAGCCATTACCCTCTCAAGATCTGGCGTCACTTACCATGCAATCAGAGTGCCCGCACGGAGGGGAAAAAAACACTTACACGGAAAAAGATTTAAAGGGACGTTCCCGGATGCAATGTAACACTTGCATATTAAAATTCCCATCAAATATTAGAAAAAAAATGTCAATGTAGTCAAAGAAACCATCATTTAGCTTGTCTGATGCGGTGGGGCTTACAGACGTCCATGAGGAAATAAAAAATATGAATATTTTGATTTTTAAAGTACCGAGCAACGAGCCCCAGGTTTTGTTCTGGAAAGGAACTGTTTCACATTTCTATTATTAAGGTGGCATCGCCGCGAGACAAAAATAAATTGTAACTGTTTAAACTGTGATCAGTTTCAAATTGCACGGTTTACCAGCTGAGTTGAGGAAATGTTCGACAGCGCTGGTGGAAAATTAAAGGAACAATATGCAGCTCAAGCGTTCGGCTGAACGCACTTATTCAAGTCAGCCTCCGCGAGACCGTGATTTCACATTTAGCTGCAAGAGTGTAAGCATCTTTCTACAAAAGATTCAAGGGAATACACAGGAAAGCAATTACTGAAGATGCTGTTGTAGAAAGAAAGAATAAAAGAAAGAAAGAGAACAAAATTAAAGACCTGCTGCCTGATAAAGGTTGTTAGTGTCAGCACCTAAGGTATTTCCTTGTTTATTTGAGCTGATGAAGCATTGATTCACGATAACAAGGCGTCATTCGGCTCTGATGAGTTCTAACCTGATCACACACAGGCGATCATGTGATACCAGCAGGTTAATATCATAAGTCAGATTTACTGCTCCAGACCTAACTGCTTTATAAGGCAGCGGTAACGATGCTGGTGAAACATCGCGGCAAATCAGGGAATGAATCGCTCTCGCACATGTTGTTGGCACCAATGAGAGAAAACAGGACTTGTATGCAGATGTTTAAGAGAAAATAAAGGCAGAATGTGTGCAGACAGCGTGGCCTCGTTCTTCTCTTCCTGTTTACCAGGCAGACGGTGTTTATGGAATAATCAATAACGTGTCAATAACACAGGAACTCGCATTTCCCATTTTCACAAACGTGCAGCTGATTTGATACACAAAGATACTTTGAGCGTGCTCAGGATCAGTGTCACGAGCTGTCTGACAGCTGACATCTGACAACGGGGAGAACGTATTCACACATTTACAGAAACATGACACCAGAGAAAATGACTAATGAATACCTCACATACGTGGTGGAGGTGCTAATCTCTGCTATCTGAACCATCTTGATACTTAATCAATCCTCAAGTCTTTCCGAACCGTTCCTCCTCTCATTGATGAGCTGCTTACACTCTGCTGCGTGTTGTCTGCTGTAATATGCCGACTTGTTCCCATAGTTACTGGTGATTGGAGCCTCATTTATTTCACTAACAAGACCTAACTCGGTTCAAACTATTCTGCAGATTCTTCAATAGGAAATGAATTAGCATAGAGATTGAAAGCAGACATGGGCCGAGAAGGTAGCCTCAAATCTTTTCGTTCTCCATTTAACTGTCGGTGTTGCTATGTACCATTGACAAAAGTGTTTAATTTTCAACAGTCTGTCCTTACCTGGGAGGGGAGAGGATTTTGTGAACAGAAGACAAATGAGGTTTTCCAGCATATTTGTTGGTTCTTTACTCTGACTTTTCTTTTTTTTTGTCCTGTACTTCCTGACTTGCTCCTGCATGCAGTATTTTTGTGTATTCTGGCAAATAATAACCGAATGTAAAGTGTGTCTGTATAAAGCACACCCGTGGGTTATAATTCCAGGGAGCAGAAATAAAAAAAGAGCTGCCTGAGAGAACAGGTATTTTGTGCTGCGCTGTTTGTGCTGTCCTGGACTCCGGCACAATATTTTTCACCTCTCAACACCGAGCAGCAACAAACATGAAAGAAGCCAAAGGCCCCTACACCGACATAAACATGGGCGACATCATCAGCCTCAAAGGCTGAGTGTCCTTTTCATGGAAACTCATAAAAAATCATTAGAAAAACGTGGAATAGCTAATGCGGCTATTAAATGGAATAAATTCAAATGCTTTTCTGTGAGCGGGATGTCGCATTAAAAATAAAGGCTTCCAGTGCATTAAGTGTGTTCTTAAGGCTGAATCATCAAAGGACTGCATCGACTACTACGACTTAGAGGGAGGCAACGATCACTTTTTATTTAGCATCCTTCCACCTTGGTTCTTCAAAATGGATGCTCCTGTTCTTTCTGTTTGTTTTAAGCGCTTCTGTGAAAACTCACCCCAATTTTAAGCGCCTGGCAAACACAAAGATGAATGGAAATGACTTTCCATAAAGTGCCATTTGAAGAGGGGAGCAAGCGCAAGATACAAAAAAAAAAGAAGAGAAAAAAAAAAAGCCCCAACCATCTCCATAATGTTGATCAAAAGTGACAGCTCTGTATTGCGTTTGACTACACTCAGCTAGCCCCACCGGCAGACGGACAGAAATAGAGAATATCAGTCTTCAGCTTCAATCCTTCAATAAAGACAATAGTGGGGCCAGACACATGGGAGGAGATGAAGGGTGAAAGTGATGCGATGTGGCATTAATTTTCCCCAGCGGCGGCGTTTACCACATTTCATTCAATAATGCTAAGTCTTTCAGGGGACACTGCCGGACTAGTCAGCCATTTAGAAGAGAACTGAGGGGATTATCGAGGCACTGAACAGGCACTGTTTAGGCTAGACGGAGGGAGGGACGGAGGAGGGGAGAGAGGTGGAGCGAGAGCGATGGCTGCGACGGGACTGATAGAGAGATAGCGGAGAGGATGGCCGCGAGATTGAGGGGACGGATGAGACACGATCGGCGGGTGGCGGAGAGACGGGAAGGAGGAGGGCGAATTCGTTCAGGTGTCGGCCATGCAAGCCCAGCACAGGAGATTTAAAAATCACAACCCCCCCCACCCCTACCCCTCATGCTAATGGAAAAGTATCAGTCATGAGTAGAGAGCCAGAGATAAATACATCATGGTGACTGGAGGCCTGATGGCAACACTTTCTCTCGGAGTCAGAGGAGGACGGCGGATGCGGTGGGGGTGTGTTAGTCACCGGGCCAGCACCTTGTAATTCTAACCACATGCCTGCAGCACTTTAGTCAGCAGGAGCATGCTTTTAGTCATCAGGCATTTGTGTTTGATTTAAAAATGTTTTGACTGGAATATGCTCCGCTTGAAAGAAAGCGAAAAAAAAAAAAAAAAAAGAGAGAAAGATTTTATGTTTATGTGGTTGCTGATGTTTAATGTCTCAGCATTAAATGACAGTCGGGACTGAATGTTTTTACAGGTTGCAGTAAATAAGACGGGGGAACTGCGCGTGAAGCCAGGATGTGAAATACGGTGGCTGCATAAAAAAAAAATAACTGTGTTACGTTATTTTTATATTAAACCTGCATATTAAACTGATTTTCCTGCCATTTGGGGAAACAGGCTGTACTGTAAACACGACACTGACATATCACATTATAAAGTACATACCAGCAAGGGGGTTATTTTCAGATCTAGCAGATATATTAGCATCCAGCTTCTGAAGTTCTCAAGTATCTCACCATCTGATGAATTAAAGTGCAAAGTTTAGATGTTTTCAGTCTCCACCAGCTTATGTGAGAAAGACATGACGCTGTAGCTACATGATGCTAACGTGTCCCTCACTTTGTCTCTGCCGTGTGATGCAGGGCAGGGTTAACTGGTTTGATGAGATTTTTTTTTTCCCTCTCTAACATGCTGTGCTCTGTTGGAAAACGATGATGATGACAGCAGCAAAGAGCTGAAAGATGCTTGAAACGCTCAAATAATGATGTTGTCAATCTGAAAATATTGATTATAGCCATTTTGACAGTGAATCAAATGCCTCCATCTGATGTGAATGGCTCCATGTTTTGGTGTGTTCGGGCGCACGTGTACCGTGTAATGTACTGTGCACGTGCTAATGCACACTTAGTGAATTAGCAGCTAATGAAGAAAGGTGAGCAACTGCAAGCAAAACATTAGAGACAGTGGGAGGCTCGTGTTCCTCTGTGTCTGCTGGAGACGGGGGTGGGCAGCTGTTTGCTAACAGATCGTATCTTTGGGCTGCCGTTCAGATTTGTCTTTGTCTCTTTCTGCCCCCACCTCATGTCAGGCCCCTCATCACCTGACAAACACAATGACAAATGACAATAAGTACCAGGTGTAAGAGGAAAAGAAAATGAGCCTAAAAAGTTGATATTAGTGATGTGATTTAGAAAAGAGAACCTTAAGAATAGACTTACAAATACGTTACAGCCATTCATCACGGTGAAGATTTTTACTGCATGAATCATTTTAACTAAATTGGCAGTTTATGAGGTTCTCCAGACTGAAAGAAAAAGTTTAACAAATGTAAATAAATGCCTCCCAGGCTTATTCAGTGAATCTGTTTAAGAGACAGTTTCAACCATTTGGAGGGCTCCGCTTTGAAGGACCCATATATACGCGGTGGGTGAATAAACTTTGCACACCCACACAGGTGTTTTCAGCTATTCTTGCTGATTACACGTCTGCTCAGGTGCTATGCCGGGAAGCTTGTGATGTCGCCGGAGTCTGCGCCGCGACGAAAATGATTACAGTGTAACTTCTCCGGCGAGAACAAGGGAAAGAAGGGAAACAGCTCAGGCCAACTTGATCATTCTGCTTCGAGAAAGGCTGCCTGAAGTTCACTGTATCTGGGCGGATTCATAACATGCATCATCTTATGAGGGGAGGTAAACTGTGAGCTGCGGCTCCCTTTTGGCCCATTAAGCAGCGCCGGGCCATAAAGGAGCCAGGTCAGGCGGATAAATACTCAACGACCCCGGCAGGGCATTGGGGAGACGGTGCGGAGGAAGGGGCCGGCGGGCTGATGCTGTCGCCCATGCATCAATTACCCAGCGCCGGGCATTTGTCACTCGAATGGCTCTGCGTGATGGCGGGCTATTGGTAAAGCTATTTGCTGAGGAATCATAGGTTAATCGGCGTCACACCCCCACACCCGCCATTTCAGAGATCTTTATGGAGAACTGTAAAACCATATTTATGTTTATCTATAAGAATCTAATTGATGGTTGTTATAAAGTGAGAGATTTAATGGGACGAGGGTGCATTTCTGCCTATGCTGGTGTCTGTGCTGTCAGAGGAAAAAAAATTTTCATGAGGTCCTAGTTGAGGGGAGACTTGCACTTTGGCATACATGCACCTGGGGGAGAGAAAACTGTTTAAAAAAAACTATTTCCAAGGGTTGGCGACACAAATCAGTCTAAATGAAAGGTACGACTGAAAGCCAAGCCTTCAAAAAATACCAATCCCTCTGTTAATTTTAGTGCATGAGCTTTAAGCCTCTCTATCGCCCCAAATGCCATCCATCATGCAGAAGTGACTAATGGAATCATCCACTGCAGTTCTTTAAAACTGAGGCACGCCCGCGGTGCTCACAATTAGGCCATGCGATCGTGGGAATTTGTCATAGGCTAAGAACAGCTGGAACATCCAGCACCTGAAAACAACTGAATGCACCATCTGCACAGGGGCTGGGCTCACTCATGACTTAACACATACGCAGCTGTCGCGCTTACATAAACAACTAGCCAGGTTACATAAAAGGCAAACAAGGACCATATTAACTGAATTGACTCTTAGGATTATCGAGATCTGCATATCAGTTATGTAATTAATCTGCTCGATATCCGCAGCTCCACAAAGGCCTTGAACTTACAAAGAGCTGAATTTGCAGACCTTGAAACATTTCCATAAACAGCCACGTCGACTGAGGGAATCCCTGAATACGATGGCTCACGGGAATGTGCGATAGGATCACACACACTCACGCACATTCATATTCGCATACCTTTCACGAGCCTAGGCGTACTCACACAATGGGCCCTCTTCACATGGTCATGCATAAAGCCAATTATCTGACCATACCATCGCAGCCTTTATATCTACAACTAAGTATTGCTGTTAAAGCATAAAGGGTGCTGTGCAGCAGTGGAGCCGGCAAACTGGCAGAGGTTCACTTTAGTAGCACTAGAGCCACTTAAACGAGTGGTAAAGTAGCATGAACAGAAACGAAAAAATCGTTTAGCGATCTGACTGGCATACCTCCTACTTTTGTGCACCTCTTTCATCTGTGTGGCTGGCAACAGCCATAACACTGAAAATCTCTAACCCAAAAACTATTTCAACTGAGCGGGTCCTTTCGCCTGTGCCATGTGCACCGTGTGTGTTGTGTGTGTGTGTGTGTGTGTGTG
>JAOXYL010000059.1:22680177-22699092 GCA_028564955.1 Terapon puta
CTCTCTCTCTCTCTCTCTCTCTCTCTCCCCCTCGCTCAGAGCTGAGGCAGAAATTTGCTCCTTAATCAGTGGAGCCTTAGATCTTAGAAGATTGTTGTAAGGAGTTATTAGTAATGTCATAATTGACACCATGAAGATATCAAAGGCATAATCATTCATTTTTCACTGCATAAATTAATTTGAATGTGAATGAAAAATATGCATTTTATATGCATGCGGGTGAATTATGATTGAAAATAAATAGCGCTTTTACTACTTTGATTTAAAAAAAAAAAACTGCAAATAAGCCTTACCAGCATAACGAAATAGACGTTAGGATCCACGTTTAATACTTTAATTCTTCCCGTTCTGATCTGATATGAGCTGCCGCTGTCGTCACCTCCTGCATGTGCTTGCCAATAAATGCATTTTAATGTGAGTGAAGTCCCACGCCGTTACTGTGAAGCTGTAAGTAATATCACTGACTGAACACCGACTCCACACGGTTTTTACAAGAGCACATCTTCTGCACTCGCTGAATCATTTCAATCACAGCGTGGATGAAGCAGCATCACATTTTATAGCAGGTTTTACACATCTTGAAAAAAGGTGAGGAAAATGAGAGCTGAGGTTAAACCTTATCAACAGCAACTCGGAGCGTGACGTTAACCAACTGAAATGGTCGGGTCAAGAGGTAAATGAAAAGTCTAATAATTATGAGGAGCTACTGAGGGATGAAGGAGTCATTTTTTTCCCCCGATGCTCTGCCTCCTCCTACTCTCTGGGTGAGTTTCTCCCGTTTCCTTCCATTCTAATTTTCTCCGTCACTTCCACTTTCCCATGTCGTCAAAATCCCTTCGTTCACAGTTTCCACAGACGATTGATCTCCCTGCCCATGTACCTCGAGCCACGCGGGCCTCGAGCGCCGTTATTCAAATATTACTGTGACTCCGTTCTGCTGGTCCCGTCTCTCAGATCGATCCTGTGTCTTCACAAGGGCCTGAGCTTAATGAAGATGCTCCACGTCGATGGAGTCTAATGGAGTCTTTCTCTGTCAATAACCTAAATAAATATTGTCATGCACTTCCAATTTACCTCTCCTGATGTACATAATGCTGAGCGAGTTTTAGAGCACACACTGTGTTATGGACATCAGAGCTTTTTAGCGAGACGCATCACTCGTCTTTTTGCTGTGTGTGCTTTTACTGTGAACTCTTGAAAGGTGCTGTATAAATAAACTTTACTTATTTACTTTGGTTCAGCTCAGTAATAAGATTTGGTTTTGTCAGTTAGTACAATTCCTGGTTTAGTTCACATGTATGACCTAAATAATTCAATAATTATACTAAACCTTTGAAGAATATCATAATTTTACATTATGTTAATTAGAGTTATTATTATTATGGTATAAAATCATTTAATAAGATTAAAATACAATTAATAGTACACTACAAAGGAAAGTAAGTAGATAATAAATAATTAGCCTACACAACTGTATACAGACACATACAGTATATTTCAGTCTAATTTCTATGATACACCAAAATATGGATTAAAAAATAATAATTTGCTGGTTTTGTGTTTATTGAACATGATGCCCAGTGAGCTCCATGTAGTGACAAAGCATCAAACGCCCACATACACTTTGGGAAAAGGGCCGGTGCATCCCTGCAGAATAACACGTCATGTAATTGTTGTCTGCTGTTGCCTGCCAGTCCATGTGAATTGATTTTGATATTATGTTTTAATCAAACACCGCACACTCCAATCCCCCGCAGGCTTTCTTTGTAACAATGCATGAAAAGCACTCACCGCATTAGTACTGACGCTGGAGGTAAATTGTGACGTGAAGAATCGCCCAGTATAGATTTAATTCCCACAGCAGGCCGCTGGGCTGGTTTAAACCCGGTCTGTTGTATGTTGGTGGTGCTGTGGGCCTCTTGTCTACATTTAAATTACAGATTCTGCCACTAAGAGCATCAGTGTGAGGTTGAAAATGCAGATTAAGCGAGGGGTAAAGCAGATCCTGCCACAACGATGTAACTGTAGATATGATAATGTACCATGCCACAGCTGTTGCAGTGATAACTTGTCCTCGATCCTTCATACTAACAAGACTTCGAGCGTAATAAGCCGCCGCAGAATCTGGCTTTGGCTTCTGTCTGCCTCTCTATGTGCCTGTCCCTCCGCGCTGCTATTTATGTGCATGGAGGTCTGAGCTCTGCATATCTGCATAATGTACTGTCTATTATCTGTTCTCACCTCTTATCACCAACGTAGTTATTTATCACCAGCCACTGAGATCGCTGCCAGGCTCATAAATGTGGCGAATGACATCTTGACATTTACTAAGACCGTATCCATCATGTCGTAAAAACAATGTTACGTTAAGCACCGCGCTCAAATAGCTTACTGGATAATGCTATCATGTAAATAATTGTGTGTGTGTGTGTGTGTGTATGCATTTGTGTGCATGTGTGCGTGTGTGTGCCTTAAGATATGGCAGCTCACGTTAACGCGACGCTAATTTGTATGCACAAACTGCCTTGCACGGCTTTGTGTATCTCAGTCATCCAATCAGCTAAAAACATTCACAGTTTCAAAGTAAACAGCGATAAACAAAATGCATCACATGGGCAGCATCGCACTCGCAGCTCCGCGCAGACCTGAAGGCATTTGGAGCAGGCACATAATTACATTCATCAAAAGGCGAACGCAGATTGTTATTGTTTCGTTCTTTAGTGTGGCTGTGGGCTGTACAAATCTAAGAAAGCGCTATGTGTCCTACTTTATAAAACACAGCAGTCCAACCATTAGTGCTTTGGGACAGCGATTACAAAAACGTCGAACACAATAGCGTTTTTAAAGAATATTAAAAGCTTACTAAAATCACCCTCCTGTTTTCCATTTTCCCTGTATTTGTGTGCCCACATGGGCTCTTTTTTTCCCCCACCAATAGCCTGAATGAGAGCCCAATGACAACAAATGAAAGCCACAATCAAAGTAAACAGGCTCATTCTGAGAGGAATTTGCTTTGTTTTAGTCTGGATTTCATTAAAACCTTTAAACGGCCCTTCAAAAGAACGGAAATGAATCATGTAAATGTTGTTTTCGATCAGCTCTGGCTTCTGGAATAAATAAACTCAGCACATGCTCGTCAGCTTGACCGTGACAAAGATGTTCCCTGGAGGAAATCCTTTTTTTTTTTCTCCATTGTTTGCCCATCGTATCATTTTATCTGACTAGTCCGTCTTTTCTGAGGAAAGACAACAGATGACATTTCCTACTGTAGTTTTTGGGGACTTTCCAGCACAGGAGTCAACTAATTACAGAGCCAAATAATTAGTTGTGGTGGACGGAGTAACATTTCAGTACCTCTAACTTTTGAGCGTGGACTCTAAGTAGGACATCCGACGTGAGCGCAACTAGTGTCTCTTATATAACAGATAATCACTCCGAATTTAATTGATTAAACCTTGGCTGAAATACACTGCAATAATCTTATAATCATGGAAATTGCCCACCTCGCCTTGCAAGTCAAATCCTTAAATCAAGCTTTCGAGAGGACAGGCCCAGGGAAAATCTGAAGTCATTACCATCTCATCATTATCCCGCAGTGAAACATCTGGGATCTCAAATTGGCCGCGATGACATTCAATTAATATCCGAGATGAAATTGTTGGTTGCTTAATTGCACTTTGGTACTCCTTTATTACCTCGAGGAGTATCTTAACATGAAATCCATCTATAGTAAATTGCATGTAGATCACTTTATCACACCATGTATTGATCCTGGTTTCACTTTATAGTAGGCAGCAGAAGCTACTTTCTTTACAGCGACTTACAGCTTACCTGGAACACTTTGTGGCTAAATTACGCAGCAAGGTCACGTTGGTATAGACGTTCAAACGAGGGCTGCGTACATAATTGCAGCTCTATGAACTCTGGATCACCATCAGATGTTGTTTAAAACATCCAGAAATGGCAAAAATGCACCGGAGAAACGCCTGAACAACGCTGCACCACAGAGCGTGCATGTCGATGAGAGCTGTAAACAAATATCATATTAATATCTCTACAATGTTCCGGTCGATGAACACAAGTGAGCTGTTGTCATATCACAGTATTCAGGGCTTCACTGTGCTCTACCCTCTATCGCTCTCAGCTGCCGTCACTATCGGACTATCACATTCTGCCACACTGGACAAGCGGCACACTTATGCATGTCAAAACTTTACGAGAAACTTTTGGTTTATTTAAAGATCACGTAGGTTTGCTTTAAAGGCTGATTAAAGTTTGATGGGGCACTAGAGTGATCAATATCTTCCCAATTCCAAATCTAATTGAAACTCTCTCCTCCCACAGTGGCGCTGTAGGCAAGTGCAAAGTAGAGAATTTGTGTTATTCTTGACACGCAAGTGATCACTTGGGCTATTTCCAGATTTTAATCGTAAAAAAAGTGATGGGATGTGGCCTCTGGGATGAGGGAGCAGGATGTGACGCTGAGTCCTTGGCAGCTAACAAAACAAAACGCAACTTTGAAATGAAACAGGCTTTTCCTTACACCTGCATGACACACAAGTATGAACTGTGAACACCAATATCTTTTCTCCCCTTGGAGAGGAGCTAAATGGTCGAAATACGAGCTGACACATCGATGCTACCACACAGTCCCTCGTTGCAGCCGGGGATGGTGTGTGCGTGCGTCTGTGTGTGTGTGAGTGAGAGTGCCATCCCCTCTAGACGGTCTGCCAGCTGAAGTTTGAACTATGAATCTGACAGAAATGTAGCACTGGGTCAAAGGTCACTTCAAGCAAAATTCCTCCACAGATTCCTAGCTGCATAAGATGTAAAGTGTGGAATGACTCACATACACGTATTGAACAGATGCTGTATGAATTCGCATTTACTTAAACAGCACTGAGATGTAAATACCATTTGAGATGGTTACATTTCAAATTGCTTTTTCATTTCAGCTTAAATGTTACCACTTAGCTTCCTGCAGTTTCAAATTATGTAATCACCAGCTGTTTTTACAGAAAACATCAGCCTCTTTCTATGCTATAATGCAGCTCACACCACTTGGCATTTTTTCAACTTTTGCCACATACTGATAAGAAAACCCCACCAGGTAAGTAAATGGCTGCATTTCTTGCACCCCCAATTGCTTTCTGTGTGAACAGACTGTGGCAGAAATATATGTAAATGTGATCTAATGCATCCTTTCTTCATTTATCTTAATTCGCTCAAATATAGACTCTATTCACAAATCCCCTGTATTGTTTATGGAGACAAATTGACTTGTGTTTTCATGAAGAGGGTTTTCTCATTTATTTCCCCTAATTAGTTTGCTCTTAAGAAGCTCTCCCAAACACAGCAGTGATGATGAATTATCTGCCGGCCTTGTTAGAGGAAGACGGAGTAGGTGGAACTGCTACCTGTGAGATTGTAGTGATCCCGAACCACAAAAACAACAACAAACAAACAAACAAACAAACAAAACTTACTGACTGAAGGAAATAGGAGCACTTTAATGAAAAGGTGAAAAGATATAACTGCAGCACTTTTAGGAACATTAATTCATAAGACTAAATCACAGTTTTGCCTCTGCCCACAGTATCTGTGGATGGTGCTGCACGTTCTGCCCAAATATAATTTGAAGTCTTTAAACCAATGTATAATTCTATTTCAGCAATACAATTTTGTCCATAAGGGACTAATTCATGCTGAAGTGAGACTGTACATTCGTCTAGAGGATTCTAGTAAAACAAGTCACAGATTTTTTTTTTTAAGTCGCACAAAGTTGGGCTTCATGTGATATTGATTCCACTCTAAAGCAGCAGCTGCACTGCAGGTTGCTGCGAATAAACATTTTATCTCACTAAGACACTAAAAATTGATTAGCTGTAAACGTCCAGCAGCCATCATGACAATGAATGGATAAACTATCCAGTTTTAGTATCTAGAAATGAGGAACAAACAGCATCAGAGGTTGTTATTGTATGGTATGATCGTGATTTAAACGCTGCTATAGGCACTGAGGCAACAAGCAACAAGTACTCCAAAATTAGACAGAAACATCTGTCACTCGTCTATGCCCCGAAACGTTACACAGGCGCTTTATCTGATTTAACCATTGGGAGGGTGGCATCATATGTCTGTGCCTTCAAAAACATTGGCATGGCAACAATGGGGTTTCAAACAAAAAGCCAATTTGCAGCTTATCCGTCACTTACACAGGACAGTTTGTCATGTCCAGATATATGAAAGCTCGATTTAAATATAAATATCTTAAGTTCACTGACACGCTGATTTATGGTATTTTTATCAGGACTGTACAGAGGACTATGGTATCAGAAGTTGACAAATCAAACACATAAACATCAATAGTCTGTGTGCACCAGCTGCTAGACTGCAGAAAAAGGAAGACAGTAACAACGTCGTTTAGGGAAAAGAGCGGCGGCTCAGTGAGGCTCAGAGTCACAGGCGGAAAATCCCCGGCTTGCCATGGTGCTCTCATCATCTTGGATGGATCTCTCAGCAGTGACTAGCATCACCATAAGAGTAAAATTCATTGGCTGTGGCTGTTGTGTGCATTTTGCCTGCAGTCACCTGCAGTTTGGTGAATCTGTGTTAGCGAGCTGACAGAATCACAATTAAGTCAAAATCCATTGAGCAGAAAATCATGAGTCTGCTTTAGCCACAGCCAGGAATCAACGCAGAACTGAAAACAAAAATGGACTGTTTTGTTTTATGTGGAGTAAGTCCAGTAAAATCGAAGGTACTCTTGTGGATTAGGATTAAGTTAAAAGCATGAAGCATCTGAGCATGAATCAGTCCATAGATACCGTCTGCCAACAACGTATTTCCATATTGTCTGCAGCCGAGTCGATCTAAGCCTGGACTCTGCCATTCAGGGGGGTGAAGAATTCATCCCTATTGATGTAAGGGTCAGAGCAGCAACTGCGTGTAATTTTCCTGGCGTGTGTTGAGGGTAGTGAAGTGTAGCTGGGTTAACAAGGTCAGTGGTGAGGGAAGAGAGGAGGAGGATGGAGGCAAACACTTCTGTCACGCTCCAGTGTCTTTTGGTCCAAAACTATGGCTCATTGCACACAAACTCATGCTCCCACTCTCCAGATTTTAATTCCCTCATGCGCTTGAAAATGCCCAATCCACTTAGAATATTTTTGGCACAAGTGAGATCCTGTTTGGGAAATTACTTCACCACATTAACAAAATGCATGCAGAGCAGATCATGTGTTAGCGTAATGGAGATCCCATTTATCCTGCAGGGATAGACACTGGGATACCACCAGGAACAATTACTTTTAAGAACAGTTTTAATATATTTATGCTTATTCTATTATTTGAATATTTCCATTTTGTGAGATGTTGCCCCTAAATTTAATGTGTTAATATTTATTCTTACTCCCAATCATTTATGTCAAAGCTGTAGTTACTTATTACTAGTTACTCTACAGACAGAATTTTTGAATGTAAAACATACGAAGAGCATGTAAATATGATGTGTGTTATTAATATTACTACCCTAGGCTCAGCTCCATCAGATGGACTCAGACTCATCGATGCTTAAAGCAGCTCAATAGAACTTTTTATTTTGGGTTGATTTTGGTGGCCCCTAAGGACAAAGGCTGCAGCGTTTCATCTAATTTTTAGTTACAAGTTCTATCAACTCCACCGCCCCTGCAAAGAGACCACTTCACTGGGAGGAGGGTGTGTGGCAGCTCCAGAGACGGACTCTCTGTTAGCGGCTGAAACACTCAAATTCTGCCAGCGTTGTTTCATCTGACTTTCAGAAAGATATGACCTGGTGTCAGGAATTAAGAATAACTACGAGAAAACTCATAGAAATATACAGTCTTCTCTCTGTTGGTCTTGTTTGTTTATATGTAGGTCATATAAAGACACTGATATTAAAGTGAGTGTTTCATAACCAGTAACAAACTCCACAGTGTGATTTAAACACGAAAGCATTATTCTTGCTGTCAGATACTCAAAGCAGTAGTATAGTGCTTTGTTTATTGCTGCCAGCATTTATTCCTAATTCTTTGTTAAGAAATGTTTCCAATCAAGTATCTTCGCCTGAAACGCCACTCCTGGGAACGTTGTCTGTAGGCGACGCTGATAGCATGCTTGTGTTTATAAGATAAATGCGTTTTATGCAGTGTACGGTGACAAATAATCACCAAGCGCTGCCTCTGAAGACAACCGTCACTTGATCAGTGAATATGTAAAACCAAATTCACTCTTTGTGCTTTTCAACTCAAGACAGCTTATGTGTATTATTTTCTGTAATCTTATGCCCTGAATGACACAATTGACATGTCACTCCACTCATTTTATGCCGCATGACATGTTATTAAGGTATGATGAATGGATATACTGTTGTATAAGAGGATTTACTGGAGCAGCTTTGCTTGGCATGCGGTGTGACTGTATCTGTAACTGTTCAAAGAAAAAAAGGAGGTTGGTTGGTCTCACTGGAGAAAGCCAGTTATCTGTGTGCATACAAATGTGGTGTTTTCCCAAAGAAATCCTGACAGCAGATTTATTACACTGCCAGGAGAGCTGGAGAAGGTGTTGCTCTACTTTGTATTATTCACTTTTGGCTGGTCATTGCTGAGGGTAATGTATGCATTCCTAACAATCCAGTTAAAACAATAGTGTTCACTGTGAATGTGCGTGTAAGGTGTCTACAGCATGGTGCATACTGTGTGTAAACGCTGACTGACAAAGTCTTAGAGGAAAATCAATGTACTGAGGAATGCTTCTCACTGTAATAAGTGTTCTTTTACTGCACTGAGCCCTTATTGATTCATATTTTCACACTGGATCTTCGCATTCTTTGGAGAATTGATTAGTTTGTAGCTGGGTTGTGTCTTGACACTTATGTTTTTACTGCTTCAAGAGACTGGAGACAAAAACAGATAGATTTTTCTCAGAACAAGTTTACCACTACTGACACAAATGTGATATATCTGAAACACTGTGCAATTGTGAAAAAGACAACCTCTTTTGGGGAGTTATTGGGCCATGGCACATTTTACACAGGATCTGACGATTTAAGATACATCATAAATGCAAATGAAGGACCTGTGAAACACAAGGGATATTCCTGTTTTTATATCCGGGATTTTTGTAGCCTCTGTGGTGAGGATTCTGAAAATAATTGGATGATTAATTTATTTGGTGAACCCTGGCAGTAGAATAAAAAGGAAGAAACTGCTTTGGCCCTTTCCATCCGCCATAAACAAACAAATGTGACCCAGGCAAACTATGAATGAAGATGTACAGCACAGAAGTGTTACCAAACTTTGAATGAATAAATATTTTGTTTTCTCAAGTGTGTATCAGGTCTGTGCACTTGCCTTCAGGAAAAAGCCACAGCCTTACACTCTGTCTGACACTGATAAAGGCTCTAACCTTTTACCATTTCTCAGTATTTATTACCAAAATAACTGCCAGGGATTGAAATGGAGGGATTACAACCTTAAACACTGCTATAAACGCCCCGCAGAGTGCTGTGTGATAAAGTTGTGCTTTGAGCAGTTTGGGTGGTGAATGACTGATACACGTTTCCCCTCTGGGCTTACCAAACCTTGTTGTTGAGATTGCACAGTAATTCAAGTCCAGATGCTTGACTCAACCTGACTCGACTCCGCTGCTGCTAACAGCAGCTCTTGTACGTGCGCCCTTCCCCTGACACTTCCTGTACATGTCGAACTGCATGTATATATGTGCCTGACATTAACAGGACTACAACACAGACGCAACAATCTTCCTCCTTTAAAAAAAACAAAAAAAAACATAAAAAGCTACAGACCCTTGGTTCCTTCACATCTGCTCAGACTGTCGCTACATGTTAGTGTCTCCAGAGATTCCTGACCCTGGCACCCCTCTCTGCCCACTCTATCTCTATTACAGCACACGGTGTCGAAGGTTTAACATTTGGAAGATGGAAAACTATTCTCTGCGGGGAAAAAAAGCAATCTTCACCAAACTCACAACAATGTTATGAATACAATGTGAAAAAAAGGTCACTGGATGTGATTTTTTCCCTACTGACAAGAAAGAAGAACATTTTGGCAAGGTTATTTCATCTTGCCTGTAAAATCTTCAAGGCTTTTCAAATTTAGGATTTTCAGAAGTCAGGGTCAGCATAGAAATGTTTTATCAGTATGGGCAGGAGACGTCACCTGTCACAAACACAGTTTGTGGACACAAAATGACAGAGTCACTTCAAAAATAAACTCTGGCCAACAGTTCACAGAGTGATGTGCAACTTCAAGTCTATTTCTCACAGCATGCTTCAAGTATATGTTTCTCCAGAGTAGTAATAGAAAGATAAATACAAACAACCACATTACTGCACAACTCAATCTGTGGAAAAGCGAGCCCAAAAAGATCAGTCCCAGTCTATTCCAAACCAAACATAATGGCAGCTTTGAAGAAGACATGTCTTGTTAATTCAATTTGTATGTTAGTGCGTTTGTGTTCTTCTCAATTTTGTTTTCTTTTTAGTTTCTCCTGAGCTTTTGATGCAGGTAGGTAGACTGTGTTTGGATCGTTAATTCACATTCTCTGCTCGTTCCCATCTCACTGCTCATTTGTATTTTGGGCTCAAAGCAAAACAACAAAGTGTTCATTATAATGTGCCAACAGCAATACAAAGGCAGAAACAAAGCAAAGGTTAGATGGAATCCCATCTAAACAATATGATGGAAAACACGGTTTGCTGTCAAAGTCAGGAAAGATGAGACTGCTGATTGCCAGAGACAAGTCTAGCTTCATGTTGGAGTTAAACCTGCAATGGCCATCAGTCAGGCAGATGAAATGTAAATGTTTTCTGTCTTGGCATGCAGAGTGGGTGCTTTCATACATTATTCATGACACCACATTGACATGTGTGCATTTTTAGATTGCATCCATGGCTGCTTTAATGCATTCAGCATTTCACAAATCTAAGAATAATGTATTTTCTCTGTGCAACACTGGTGCAACACGATGACACCATCAGAAGTTTTTTAAGCAACTGTTTGAAAATAGTAACTTTGCCGGGTGTCCACTGTGAGCATCATCATTACAGCCTGATAATATACAGCAGTCAGAAATGCTTTCCTTTAGATAATCTAGTAAAGACAAGGAAAAATAAAAAAGAATTGTGTTAGGCACCAACATGAGAAGACATCCGTACTCGTCCACATATGAACCTCCATGGCTCCATGTTGGTCTCTCTTCACCTGTCGACTGCTCTTGATGGAAAATCCCAAAACAAAAAACAGCTCTTCTGCTCCTGGCATCGTCTCTTACTACAACAGTTCACTACATTACTATTTTTTCAACGATCTGAAATGTTATTTAAGATGCAGCGTTGACTGGATTGCCTGATTTCCTTAGGCTGTTTGTTTCAGAGCCCTCTTGACAAAGACTTGTAGCAAGACATTGTAGACTGCAGCTACAAGCGCACTACAGGCCTTTAGCCTCCTGTGGACTTATTAACACAGTCTGTCTCTTCAACCATAACAAAGACTGTTTGGCTCAGTGGCAGATTTCTTGCCTGCAATAAAGGAACCATATATCTGTAATTCTTGATCATGCAATAGCCTTTCAATCTCGAAGATATCACGGGAGAATAAGGCCACCTGTCCATTTAATTACAACATAGCACTGATGGTTCAGTGGTGCAGTTTTTGCCCGCCTTGCAGAAGGCCCAGATTTGATTCTCAGCCAGATTTCAAGTTTGGCTGGAAAACTGAGGATAACAGCCAAGTGCAGTCAGAATAGCCAAGTGGCAGCCGGTGTGCTGGCTGTGATTCCATGTTTGTTGCTGCTTCAAATGCCTATCAGCTCACTTCTGTTCCGTCACCCTTCTCTGAGAAGTAAACTCTTGTACTCCATGAAGTTGCTTTTTAAAATATATACTAGCAGCCTGAGTCTGTTCCACTCTTCCACGTTCGCTCTGTTTCTCATGACAGCTTGCAGCTGAGATTGAGTCTCCACTTGAAACAGGCTGTTATTCGCCCTGTATACATTATAGGGCAAGCACTCAACCTAATTATTACTGAACCCCCAACACCCAGACCTGCAGGAGGATTATCATCTGATCAGAGATCTGGGTCCAGGGACGTGACATTACTAGAGATCTGAAATCTACAAAATCTGATCCTTTTGATAAGATAAACTTGAATAATCCCACATCAGGGAAATTCACGCATCACAGCAACGCCAAAGTAAGTTTAATATTAAAAAAGTGTACAAAAATAGGTAAGACATGAATACACATAAATACACAGTATTTCTATATATGTGTATGTATATGGCCCCTTCTCACACAGTATTGTTCAGAAGTATTAAACTTTATCATTTCTCAGCCCCCACTCACCATGATCACCTGACGATAAGACTGGCATCTGCAAATATGAATTACCTTGAAATCTGGCACTCAGGACTCACCAGCACAGCAGGTGTAATCTTAATTTTGTCCAGTACTTTTGTTACTTTGATGAAAATGGTAAATACTATACCTGCTAAATCTAAACCTGTTAGTATTGTCATTGTGAGCAAGTTAGGCAAAGAGGTGCTTTGAGCCAATTTATAAACATAGCTTCACTGAGTCTAAAGCACACTGATCACTTTTTCTCTCTCACGCTTTTTTCTGTGTTCCACTATCATTAAAAAAAAAAGAACTTTTTCATGAAGCTCATCTGAGAAACACAAGCCTGCTGTCAACTACAAAGACTTTGCACAAATCTTTTGGGAATATTGGGTTTGGGTCTCCTTCCTTCCCGCTGCACCGCATGAGCCAGCACCGGGCTGAGCTGCAATTAACACTGAAAGGGCCACTGACCATGGCTTTCATGACTGCCGTAATGCTCAACAATTTAGGTAGCACCATGGACAGAGACGGTACAGTAGTACAGCACAGAGCCTGGTTCAGTGCCGTTACTCACAACAGAAGATGAGCAATTATCAGTGTTACCATCTCTTCTACATTTTAATTTATTCAGCATCGCTTCAAAAGTTAATTAAGTCCCAATTATGTTCTATTCACACTTTCTTGAAACATTTCTGCCTCACAGATTTCCCGGTATGCGCTTGCTAATCCATGCTGACCAGTGTTGCAGGGAAACTCACTTTTAAAGTAACAAGCTAACCAGAGCAAGATCTCGAACACATTAACAAAGAAGTCCACTGTTGGACATATTCTGGAAAGAACCTACAGACTGTAAACTGTTCATTATAAACTATTCAAAGTAAAATACAGTACTTTCTATGCTCCTTCACTTTATGTAAAAGGCATACAGTCACACATCTTTGGTGTCAACAGCCATTGCCATATAATATAGACAATGCAAATCGCACAAACCAAAATATATCTACAATATTTTGTTGTATTTATACTTTGTTAATGCTGTCAGCATAAGTGAAGGCCATTAAAAGAATGTTAATCAGAAGTAAGACCAGTACATCCCCTATTCTCAGCACCCACCCTTTTTTCACAGAATTAACACAAAATTAAAAGTTACCAGTAAAGATACCAATAAAATACTTGAGAAGCCCACATAAAATCAAAATATGCTTTATGATTAAAGTCTAAGAAGAGGCACACTGACCCCTGGTAGCCTCATGTCCTCAGGCAGGTGGCTTCAGGGCCTCGGGGCCATGACTGCTGAAGCTCCGTCTACATTAATCTGAAGTCTGGACTCTGGAACAGACAAAAGACCACAGCCCAGCCACAGCCTGGGGATCTTGTATTTTGCAAGAGTTCAAAAGGGATTAAAGGGCATGAAATATAATCTGGAGCCAGGCCATGAAAGGGCTAAAATGTAACCGTAAGATCTAAAACAAACACAGAGCCAATGTAAGGAGGCTGAAAGGCGTGGTGTGACCGTACCTCTGCCTGGAGTCCTTTACAATCTGCAGTCGTCTCATAGTTCGTGATTAATAGGAGACAAGACAAATGTTTCCCCAAACTGATTTCATTAAAAGCTGTTATTACACTGAGCCTTCTCTTCCACAACAACAGATGGAGAGGCTTTAGAAGAAAATTTGATTTATGAGTTTGTTAGGTACTGTTTTCCATAACATCGACTGCTCTGAGTTAAGTACTGCATGTGACCTTCCTGGTGAGAGGAAGGGAAGTTTGCCACTGAAAACCGCAAGTAAATATTTACACAAGTATTTAGTTTACATGGATATCATCTGTGACCTCTGAAATCACACTGACACGAAACAACTCAACCCACTTAGACTGGTTAAATAACAGAGGCAGACAAACACGGGGGGAAAAGTTCTATTCCAAAGCAACAGCAACAAAGGACCTCCTGCTTTTGTAAGAGAAAGAGATTAAAAAAAAAAAAGATAATAGAGTGGAAAGACAGAGAAAAATGCTCTGTCATCAGCGTGAGTTAGATTCATCAATACAGTCTACTGAGGTAATAAAAAAGACTCAAGAGATGTCTGTGAGAAGAATGTGTTTCACTCACAATGGCCTTTTAAATGTTCGTCTTTGGCAGAAGCTCAACCATCAAAAGTTGTCACATCTTAGTTTTGTCTCCTCTGAACAGTTTGACAGTCCGCAAACGTGCGTTGAGCTAAATGCCGAATCAGCATACATGCTTGGGGTGACGATGCTTACATGCCAGTTTTTAGAAGTGCAGTGCTGAACATACTGACCACCTCAGTTCAAGATTCAAGATCTTTGTTATCATATACACAACAGTTACATGGAAGCAGTGGCTTTAAAGCTTAAACTATAGGAATAGAATATAGTATATAAAATAAACTATACCACTAAAACAAATTTCAAATGTACCAGTAATACATTTACAAAATATAATACTGTTGAGGCAGTTGTGTAGATGTGATACAATGGAGATATAAATGGTGGTAATAAATCTGCAAAAAATACATGAGTATGAATATGAATATATTTAAACAGAGATGAAGATTAACAGAAATGCAATAAGGAGTTTATTCTGTAGCTCAGTCTGCAGGGATTTGGCTTGAGAACCACAGGATCCCTGGTCATAAGTTTCTTATGTATGTTAGCATTTCCTTATCAGCACTAAACACAACGTACAACTGAAGCTGGCGAGGATATCTTTGTTTTGCAAGTATTTAATTATAATAAATATATATAAACAATTTATGGACACATCTGTGTGGTTTAAAAGTTGAGGGATGACCAAAGTTAGAACAGTTCAACCTGAGAGGGACATGAATGTTTGTACAAACATGTACAATCATGGAAATGGATCCAATAGCCACACAAATGAGTTACATGATTACACTGATGTACACAATGCACCCTGAATTCTTAGTGGTATCGGCTCTACAGGGTCCTGGAAACCTCCATTAGATATTCTGGTCCATGTTGACATGACTGCAATGTCCCAAAGTTGCTGTGTTGGGTAGATTTTCTGTGACTGTGGTGTCCTTTGGGGTATACTGAACTCATTGTCATGTTGGTGGAACCTGCTTCAAATGATGTCATTTGTGACATGGTGTGCTCTCTGCTGCAAGTACCCTTGAGAAGATGGGTAGACTGTGGATCATTCAGTGATGCCGATGGTCAGCAAGAAAACACATGCAAGCCGCAGCGTTTCAGGGGTGTTTATGTGAAGGGGGAAATATTCTCCAAAGCAACTATAAATCTGAACAGCTGCTGTTAGGAAGGTGAATCAGTGAACTCATGTTTATTGCAAATTCAGATTCAATTATCTGCAAGTGGCCGCAGAAATCAAAATGTGTCGGGCGAGGCAATATCACTCATCTCCTCTCCAGTTTTGGTGAGGTTTGGCCCATCAAAGTCTCAGATTCCTGCAGTATAGCTGACTGGAGTCTTCTGCTGTCCTGTATTTGATGTGTTGTGTGGTCAGATATTCTCTTCTACATGGCACTTTTGAATGTCACCTTCCTGTCAGCTTGAACCACTTTGTAAACTCTAGAGACACAGTGCATGTAACATTTGTCGGAGAGCAGCAGTTTCTGGGATACTCAAACCATTCTGTCAGACACCAACAATCAGTTCATGGTCAAAGTCTTTTAGATAAAGTTTCTTCCCCATTGTGATGTTTGATCTGAACAATAACTGAACCTCTTGACAATGCGTGCATTTTATGCACTGCCTAGTTGCTACATGATTGGCTATTACAATTTTGCAGAATATCCATAGGTGTCCCTAGCAAAGGGACATTTGTTCATCTTCTGTAGATATGAATGTAAGTAGAAAATATTATAGCAATCTATTATTACTGATATACATAGGTCTGGACATTCATCATACAACACAGCAATTAGCTCCAGAGAACCTCGATGTCTTTTATCAATTTCTAACATTTCCATGACTGAATGAAATGAATTAAGTTTTCCATGTATTCATGAATATGTTGGTTGTGCATCAGTTTGACATTGAGGAGATTAACTAACGCACTACTGTGTTCATAAAATGCAGATATATGGTGGGGTGTGCCAGAGTAAATGATGTATTTTTTTTTTAAAAAGGAGCCACGTTTAGATGAAACAGGCCTCCTTAAGTTGGTGGAGAAAGTTTACTCCATGTATAGAGTTTAGAGTGTTCACTCTCACTTCCCTCCTCTTTCGTTATGGCATCCAATTATTCCCCCTGAACACACTGAATGATTGTGAATAATGTGTGGAAGTTGGAGCCGCGATGGATGTGTGAAAAAACAGGACTGTGAAAATGTGAATTAATGCATTACATACTAACAATATACTGCACACACACAGTGCTTTACCAGGAGTCAGGAGTCAACAGATACCACAGAGCTAATTAACAGTTTTCTGGCGGCTGGGTGACTGGCGTGAAACTAAAGAAAAGTGTGTGTGTTTCTCAATGTTGTTGCTCCTCCAACAATATGAGCTACACACTCTTTCTGTTCCTTAAACAAAGTGGACCACCAGCCCCTTATTAACGTGATGACAACTTGTGTATGCATTTTGTTTTAGAAAGCCAGTGATTCAAAAGGGTCGCTCGGTCAGCAAGTTATGAAAAGACATGCAGTCAGGGTGAAAGAATGACAAACGATGGCTTATATGACATGCTGAGGGGTCATGTATTTTTACAGGGGTGATAAGTCTGTGCTGATTTTCATATATAGACAAAAAAAATGTACGTTAGTATCCCTGGATACTCAGTCATCTTAGATTAATCATTACAGTCATATATTCTATCATAACCACAATAATATAACTGTTTTGTCTCTCTCTCCTTATGAATAAAATCAAATGGGAGTTTTCTTTCTGAAACTTTTGTGTGCTGAGCGATAGAAAAAGTCATCCATAAATCTTAACTCTAATGGGTTCATGACCTAATCTTCATGTTAAGAGACACATCTATATCTGTATATCATCTCTATCTGTATGTCATTACTGAGCTTTGACTTTCTGCTGAGCTCTGGTTTTAGTATGGATTACGTGTTGGATAGTTTCATTTTTCTTCATTTCTTTATGGCTAAAAGTGTAGCCACTTCACTTTCCATCAAGTATAAGAGCAGATATGACCAGAATTCAATGAAATGACTAATGATATGCACATACCTGTACACCAAGTCTATAAAGCAACCCTCTTTACACTGTGACCACCAAAATGATATCATTAATAGTAAATTTGCAGATATGCAGTGGGAGAACAATGTCTCCACCCCAGTGGCTGCAGCACACCAGACCCAGAGGTGATTATCTGTTTTTCAAGTACCTCCCTCAGGATAAATAAATTATCTGTGACTTATTGAGTTGATGGCTGTTTTGTTCTGTTTGTATTTGGACACTCAGTTACATCCCGCCAGTGAGATTTAGTGTTGCAATAAATGTCTTGTCAAGCCAGAGAGAAAAGACATAATTGGATGTTACATTTGAGATTACATTGCATAGGGCACTGCCAATAAGGCAGTCCAACAAATGAGTATTTCAAGTATCATAATCTGCTAAAGATATTTCAAATGAGACATTGGTTTAAAAGAACTGTTTAAAGAACTGTTTTTGAAATAGTACTGAAAATACTACAGACTTATTGCTATACAATATAACCATTTGTTCTAAGTCTGATTTCAAATAATAAGAAGAAGATTGGGGCATACTGTTTTCATGCCAGAACAAATCAGTCATGCACCAGATTTACTAGATCTGTGGAAACAGAACCCAACGCCATGTTCCTCATATGATTATATGATCTGAAGGTAGTTTCCTAATTGTATGATATTTATTGTTGATTTTCTTTTAAACATGGATTTCATTTCAAGTTGAATAGTTCAATATAGTAACCTTTTTACCAGTTCTCTGTTCAGGTTTTAGGTACCTGCTTCTGTTGAACCACCAGATCAAATGTGCATTTACAATATGTCACTATTCAAGTGGCACAATAGAACGGTACCAAAGAACAACCTTTTATTGTAATAACAAGGCCACACTGTGCCATGAAAGTGTCACTGACACAATGCGATATCGTTTCAACCACACTCCACGATGAAGATTATTTTGTGACAAGAGAGGGATACTGTCACACTTGTGAGGTTTCTGAAGGGGAATATAATAATTGTTGTCATGATAGTTTCTGTAGTTACAACATTCTGACTAATAGTAATGCAAATCCCTATAGAGGGTTTTTTTGAAAATATAACTTGATCTAGACTACCTAGATCAGGGTTGTGAAACTCATTTTCACACCAGACCACAAAGGGCCAGTTGTAACTTTAAGACTGTATAAATGGGACTACTCTGTAAATATCTTTAAATACATGTTTCTGCATTTGATTGTTATTTTTCAAGCCTACAAATATTGTACGTGCACTTACATAAACATAAAAATATATGCAAGCATGCTGTTTTGTGTTATATTAGCAAATCCTTTATCAGGATAAGAACTCCACATTACTTCATCAGTCAAAGATTGAA
>JAOXYL010000059.1:22703524-22714483 GCA_028564955.1 Terapon puta
CTGCTGCCTTCGCCTCCTTTGACTTTAGACACCCAGAGCAGGAAACACAGGAGCCTTCACACACACCTTTTTAGCATGCTGAGAATGAGGCCTGGTGTGCAGCCGTTATTCTGATCGTTGGGTTTAGGCAGTGAGCAGCTCTGCCACCAAGGCAGCTGAACCTGACCAATGAAATTCATCACACACTCTAAGCGTATGGCTGCCACTACATGGACTGAAATAACACAAACAAGCAGCAACTGGTCAAAGTCAGCTGATGTAGGAGGAAGCTGAAGGACCGGAAGTGTCCAGCAACAGAAAACAAAGCTTTTGAATTCATCGTCCATCCTTCAAAACAGCAGCAAGAAAAGAGGCCAGTGAGGAGCAGTGGGGCCAACTCTGTCTGTAGCAAGGAGCAGCCATGCTCAGCTACACACTGATCACACACATTAATGCACATTAGACCATCAAACACACACACACAGCCTCCACATCACTTCTATAAGAATCAGTTGAGTTTTACCTGCATCCACAGATGGAGGTTCAGGAAGGAGCAGATCAGGAAACAGCAGCCACAAAACAGAGAAAGACAAATAATTAGAAACCAAACACCAGAGGCTGAATCAAACCCAGCACAAAAAACAAAATAGCAATTATGTGAAATAAGTCTGAATCAATTTTGTATGCACCTGTCTAACTCTGCCAAGTCAGCACGTAGGCCTGAAATGAGGCCACATGAGCAGATACAGTTTGAACAACTTGATGCTTGGCAATCAGAGGGAAACGATGATGACAGCAAAACAAACTGAAACAATCCTTTTTTGTGCATTATATCTAAAAGTGTACTGTGATTTATCTCCTTTGAAAGATGCTCGTGTTAAATAGTCAGCTCTCTCTATGAAGATATAAACAGAGTCACTGAAATCATGTGTTCAGTCATGACCAGTGGTGACCTCTGGTATAAAGAAAATTCAGCGCGAAATGAATTATACCTCGTGTTGGAGTAAAAGAAAAAAAAAGCACTTTAAAGTTCAAATGGAATTACAACTTCAAATATAATTTCACTTGGCTCACTGTCTTGGATAATCACATTAAACAGAATTCTGCATCTGATGAAAATATGTTGTGATGTTATATCTGGTGAACTTTAATCTTTCAGACGTTCTTACAGCAAAATGAAACGTACCGGTGGTAAGATACTGTGGATTATGGTAAACATGCTGAACGCTTCATAAAAATATGTATACTGAGCATTTTTTTCATATCACAGGTGGCTCAGCAGCAAAGAAAAAAAAAAAGCCTTGAGAGTTTATGTAGGCCATTGTGAAGGAGATAAAGGCCCGAGAGGCTGTGTTTAAGAGGACACTTCTGTACTGTTCTCAAAAAACCAAAGTGACTGAGAATTAAAAGGGAAAGTTTTAAAAACGTTTTATCACTTGTTTCAGTGTCTCTTCTCTCTCCTCTCCTCTCAAACCACATGAGGTGATCTGTGCTGTGCATCGTAATGTAGTTACACATCACTTCTGTTCATCTGTGTGTTTAGGGTGTGTGTGTGTGTGCAATTCTTGTCTTTAGTTGCTATTGATTTACACTGTTCAGCATGTATTGCCTTACTTTCTTCTCTTTCCTTCTTTTCTCTCTGCCTTGTTTCTTTCCTATATTTCTCCCTTAATGACTCTGATCCTGTTGTTACATTCTGTTCGTCATATCTTGCATCTATCAGTCCGTTGTAATATTTTGTTTCTCTGAAATGTCAATTAAATGGAGTCTCTAATGTCCCCTAATACACCAAAAAGGCTCCATAATTAACAGCATGCTGAATATACAACAGACTAATTCAGCTCTGGACTTTCCAGCACAGCTTTGCACACATGCAGGTTTTACAGACACCTGTTGATTTACGAGATGTCCAGGTTAAGTCTGGAGTGAATCCAGTTCACACACAGTCAACAACAGACAAAACACCTACTGGCAGATTGTCTTCCTCCCCTCCCCTCTCTTTTACTTGCCCTCCTCTGCTCTCTCACAAATCAGTGGACTGAGCGCTCAATACATGGATGAGCTATTACAGGGCCGCACCCAGAGCCTTCAGTGCTCCAGGCAACTCTCTCTTGTTTTGTGGGAATCAAATACTTATTCATTTATCTTATTTACTTTGAGACATTGCAACAAAATCTTCAAAGCAGTTGAAAAATATTGTACATTCATTTATGAGAAACGGGGACAACAGCTAACAAAACAAACTAAATCTGACTAAACTGTAGCATCGCTGGTTTGACTCCGTCCACCTCGCCTGCCTGCCTCTTCACCCTCATGCTATCCCAATTTATTTATTTATTTTTGTCAAAATTGTTCTTTTCAGGGCGATACAGTGGTGTAGTGGTTAGAACGGTCTCCTCACAGAGGGTTCTGGGTTCAAACCCAGGCTGACAGGTGCTCTTCTGTGTGGACTCTGCATGTTCTCCCTGTGCCCTGTGGGTTCTCTCTGGGTACTCCAGCTTCCTTCAACAAAGACATGCAGGTTAAATGGTGACTCTAAATTACCCCTAGGTGTGAATGTGAGTGATTTTCTGTCTATGTCAGCCCTGTGACTGACTGACGTACAGTCCAGGGTGTACCCCGCCTGTCGACCAGCAGAGATAGACTCCAGCACCCCCTGAGATCCTGTGTGTCGGGGAAAGCGGGTATAGAAAATGGATCGATGAATGGATGAATGAATGATATTTAAAAAGAATTTTTATGGCAGCCGCCCGTGCCACCGTCAGGAAATCATCCCCCTACAATAGCATTATAATTCAGTATGTAATAAATGAGAGAAGAGGAGACAATAAGTAATGACGAGTCTCCAGTCTAGTTTGTTGAACTAATCTCAAACCTGTTATTGGATCGATCCTGGGGAAGGGAAACGTTGAGTCCTTTTTAAAGACAAAGTGGAAGCTACCTCCTCAAACAGCAGCAACAACCCGCACGAAATGACATCATCAGTGGCAATTCACGGTGCCTCATTCGTCACGCCACATCACTGTGTCGATGTGTTTCACGATTTTTAGGGAGGAACGTGAAGCCGGTGGAAGATTAGAACGGAAACATGATAAACAGCCTAAACTCAATGATGACAAATGAAGCTTTCAGAAAATGCCAAAGCTGATAATGAAACACGTTTTTCATCTCCAGTGGTAAAGTTGTGTGGATATTTGTGAGCGCCCAAAGTTTCTACTGCTTTGAAATGCCAGACATGCTGAAAAACACCTTTTCTAAGTGCCGGGTCCTTAACAATGCGATCTAGTTGTGCAATTAAATAAAACCTTCTGGTCATCAGCCTGGTAATGTGACCTTTCAGGCTGCTCAGCTCAGTAAATCAACACCATGCGCTCTCTCAATTTGTATTGAGTGCTACAGCGAAGAGAAACCATGTAAAATGAATAAATGTGAACACAGGCTGTGTTATAATAGCAACAATTGAGCTGACAATTTTTCAAATCTATAAAGAAATGATGAAATTGTTTATTTCTCTTTGTGTGTCAACAAGCTTAAAAAGTTTTTTTTTTGTCTCTGATGTCGTTCTGCTAACAAACTTAGCTGCGAGTTGACTTTGATGTCTAATGTAAATCTCATTTCAGCTCTCAAGGCCAAAAACATACAACAGCGAACTGAGGAGATCTGAGTTAAGCTTTGTAGCAGTTCACACAGTACACTCATTTACATTTACAAACACAAGCAAGTATGTGTGAGTGTGTGTGTGTATGTGTACAAAAACATTTCCAAACGACGCCATGTGTGAGTTGATTGTGAAATGAAGAAAAACAATCTTTACTGTCTTCTGTCATCTTTTACTGCCTGTGAGACACACACAGCCAGTCACTGAGGTTCTGATGAGACGATTCATTCAACATTTATCCTTGTTTCACACTCACAGAATTCACAAATGGTGATATTTGAAATGAGGGTGAAATAGCTCACAAGGAATATTGTAGAGAAAAGACTATTTCCTTCCCATTGTCTCACTACATTATGGAGTCTCATGGGCCATTGAGCCACAGTAACATCATAATCAAACATCATAATTGTGGTCAGCAGCTATAAAAGATCAGGGTGGACTGAACAGCCTCTCTTTTTTCTATCTCCACTTCTATAACTGGCATTTCAGACAACGAACAGCCCTTTACTGATCCAACAATCCACTTTATCTAAACTGCATCACGTCTATACTGTGTGACAGGGTGAGGCCTATATAATAATCTGATCAGAAACAAAGTGAGCAGTGATGTGATCTGAAATGTCAGGCGTTAACCTGCTGAACAGACATCTATGGATCTCAGACTGGCTCCCATCCACAGTATAGGGTCTGCTGTCTGGAAACATCCTGTGGACCTTTGTAAATCTGTACAAAGGGGAAATATATCTCTTATTCTGTTTATTTAAAGAAATCAAATGTATGATACTTAAAGATGATGCATGTGTTTTACCGTATTTTTTGGACTATAAGGCGCACCGGAGTATAAGGCATATTAAGCTTCCTCAACTTCCGTACCATTGATTCATTATTGTTGAATTCTCTCGCAGCTGTTCTATTCCCATGTTCTACTGTGTGACTGATAGCCTTGAGTTTGAAATTTGCTTCAAGCATGTTACTTAACAGATGCCTTTTTGGGGTCCACCATAATATTATGTTGAACCATAGTACGTATTAAGCGGTGCAGCTTCGTAGTTTACCAAAGTCGCAGTAAAATATTTTGACAGATTCTTGAGCGCAGTGTACCACATAAAATTGGTTCGAGGTCAGTAAGCAAAACCAGAAATAATACTTAAAGCACACCGGATTATAAGGCGCGCTGCCATTTTTTGAGAAAATTAAAGGATTTTAAGTGCGCCTTATAGTCTGAAAAATACAGTAATATGCATGCATTATGGTATCTATGAAACAGGCTGGATGCTAAAACATCACTAAAGTAAAAAACATTTTTTTCCCGTCCAGCTTCATGTTTTCAGCACATAAAAAGTATTAAGAAAAAAATGAATTACATTGTTATTACATCCATGTATAGTAAACTCTACTCTCTGTTATTAGTGATCGTCTCATTCAATTACATTACATTTACAAAATGTACAACAGAATCATTACAATATCTAAAATATGGATGCAAAGACACAAATACAAGTAAGAGGATAATACATGGAGACTGACCAGTTTTAACATTGTTCAGTGAAAATACAACATATTCTTGGGCATTTAAATTTAACGAATATAGTTATTTTTATCACCCATTTGTCATCAGTTTTGACTAACTGTTTATGAATCAGTGATGCTGCCAAGGAAAAAAAACTATACAAATGCATCTGCATTAGCCATAAATATTTTTTTTTCTTTTTTGCAAGATGCACTTTGACCCAGTTATCTCACCCACTCATTTCTAGTGAAAACCAATCTGAGTATTTTTATTACCCACAATTTCCATTATAGTGTTCCCCTTCACTACAGAGCTATTTCCTGGTTGTATGCTTTCAGCAAATAAACTGATCATTTTCATATGCACACACATTTCTTTATTCACATAGACAGACAGTTTCAACACAAACACAATCATGAAAGATGAAACAAACCAAATCTTCTAGAACATTTCTAAATTATCATGTTCAAGTATTATAATCCACACAACATACAGACCACCTAATCGTCCCAGTATATTTATTCCACCACCCTAAACATTGATTAACCAAGTAAGATACAACACTTTGAGACATATAAAAAGAGCAAATTCAGAGTAGCTAGAGTAGTAGTAAGATGGTTTTCGGAACACCTAATTTAAAAGTCCTCAGCCATTTAGTGTAATTGAGTTTTAGTAGCTGTAGTTGCCACTTTATTTTGTTTTTGGAAACAGATGTCATCTTCATAGTGTTACTAATTCCATTCCCCTAATTGCTTAGGGACCTCCCCCACCCTAAATGCATACATTTTACAGGTTTCACTCTTCATCAAATGCTTTTTTTCTAGTCTTTTATGTCTACAAGGGAAAGTAAATCAGAATAAGTCCATGAAGTATGTTACAGCACTGTGTGTTATGAAAGCATTGTGAAAGACATTTCATTCAGTAGACTTCAGAAGACTGTGATCGAAGGTCAGTAGGAGCCTTTAGCACATTTGACTTTCTTCTGTAAAATCTGTAGTTTCACAAGATAACTAGAAAAAGTACAGCACCATGTAACATTACAGTGATTAATATGTGTTTCAGATAAATCATGATTTAAAGTCAAGAGTGCTTTAAGTGGAAGAAAAAGCCTTAATTTGAAAAGTAAGCCGACATATTTGGAATTTTGTTGTCAATTCATCAATAGTTTAAAGTGTAAAGAACCTTCCTCCAAGAGCGGTACTTTGTCAATAACTGGACTGTGAGTTTAAAACATGATTAAAAACTCTGAAGTATCTCTTGCTTATAATTATGGATAAGTTATTATATTGAAACCATGTGTCCATCTTAATCCTTTCCTCATTAAGATTATTTTGTAGATCACTTAGATTTTTGTGAGATAACAATAAATTTATATTGCCCAGAAGTAATATTTGATTTTAGAATACTCAAGGAATTCTCTAAATCATTAATATGCAGCATAAAGATGAGTGGCACTAAAATGGAAGCCTGGGGAACACGTTTGATGGTTTTACTTTGAGATTTGTGCTTCTGACACCATAACGATATCATTTGTTCAGAAGTATCTCAAAGTCAAGAGTGCCGAATGCTTTTGATAAATCAAGGAAAACTTCAGAGTCGCGGTCGCCTTCATCAGTAGTGTCACCGTTTTTTTTCAATGAGATCAAGTATCCCTGTATAAGTGGGTGGTCTTTCTCTGAAGTCAAACTGTGATAGGACAAGAATATTTAATGTATTTATGTTATCAGTAAGTCTACTATACACAATTCCCTTCAATACATTTGAGACAGTAAGTGATATGGCTAAAGCTCTGTAGTTTTCTTTTTTTTCACTTTTTTTTCAAGTTGGTACAATTCTAACAATCTTTTGTCATTTTAGCCACAAACCCTTGAAGCTGAGAGAGATCGACAGAGTAAATAAGAGACTCCACAATTTCATTTTCAATAGCTTGAAGAACTTTGCTACAAATTTAATCTGCACCAGTTGTATGGGAACTTTTCATACTCATAATAACTTTAAAGACTTAACTTCTATTAGTCAGCGTCAAAAAGAATTCATTTCAATAATTGCCCTGAAGATATTGTCTGAAAGTAGCGATCTCTGTTTGGCTAATTCTATGAGAGAGAAAGAAAGAGAGAGAATTTCATCTGTTGCAATAAAATGAGGTTTGATTAGGCTGATCATTGTATTGTTAGAACCATTGTGGACATTTCTGCTGCTGTGTTTGTTTTTCAATCACGAGAAGCACTGTGGTTTAGTGATCCCAGCTAAGGACTCTGTTGAGCACCTTCCGGGATTGCTTTTGATCACTTTGAGAATCTTTTTATAAATCGAATCTGAATCTTTTTAAATGTTGATACAGCAATTCTAATGGTTGGGGTTAAAAAGGTTATTTACACTAAAAAAAAACTAATATAGTGATCTTAACATCTAAAAGCTTTGTCTGTCTAAGGAGAAGCTCATCTAGTTTGCAGATGATGTTCGTATATTTCCCTCTGCTCAGAGTTTGGATATGATCTCCTCTCAGTATTAATGAAGACACAGCAGGTTTTCTCTCAGAAGAAGACTGAAGCAATGAACAAGTGAAACGAGAGGATGAACAGTGGGTCTGACTCTCAGAATAACACCACTGCTGTCACTTTGTTATTTCAGAGCTCTTCTCCAACATTCATGTCGCCCAGCAGCACTGATCTGAGTTCAGCTGATTCAGACTAGAAGTGAACTCTGCTGCTTGAACTCACTTTGTGTGTCTGCTGGACCTGACGCTGTCAATCTGCATTTACTTCTCTGTTTCTCCCTTTATTTCCCCATCTGTCTGTCTCTGTTTGCCTCAGTTGTTAAAATCATTTATCTACTTTCCCCACTTTCTTCTCATTATATCATTGTAATAAAAAGGGATAAAGTGTAAAGAGTAAAAAAGAGTAAAAAGAAGTCAGATTTCCATCAGCTGTGAAGGATAAGCAGTCCCTTTGGGAGGTTTCAGAAGCGCAGAGCCTCCACTCACTTTAATGTTTAATTGAATCCAAGGCTACAAATGCAGCACAGAAAGAACACTGATTGGATGGTCTGCAGCTCTACAGAGTAAAATATAGGACGGAAAACTGGTAACTAAAACATGGAGGCAGAGAAACTACAGAAGTAAGATTATTGTGTTCTCAGTTTTGTCTTTACTGAGAGGATCAACTGTGAGAGAGAAGAGAGATTAGAGAGGACACAAAGGAACTGAGAGCTCAGCGTGGACCAGGAGACATGCAGCAGGCTTTTACTGAAGCACTGCAATCTACAATCATCCTGAATGCCAGCTGATGTGAAACTAGCAAATTCCCAGAGCTCCCAGCAGGATGTCATTCTGCAGCATACTGGGCCTGGTTCACAGTCAGAGCAGCTGATCTGCTCTGCTCACAACAATCAGTGGTAGAATCTAATATGAACACCTCCTACATTACAAACTAAAAAAGCTCAAAGTAATCAGTGGAGGTATTCACTGGCATAGAAACTCCCTGCAGATAAAGGTGTCTGCACTGAGGGGTAGAAAAAAACAGTAAGTGGACCCATCAGGTGACGTACTGTGTCAAAGAGATATGTATCTTATCATTGAATGCACTTAAATTTCCATCACCTTTAAAGGAAATGTGAGAACTGCAGTTTTGTTTCAGTTAATGAGGAGAAGAAAAAGAGGAAAGACTCTGTGGGGAGAAAGCTCAGGCACTGGAGAGAAGAACAGAGCGAGAGTTTACAACCAAAACTGAGCACGATCCTCTGAGGTGGAGAGAAGACCAGCGGCCGATCTGTGTTAGTCAGACACTACGCTTCCCACTTCATCCCACACCCACATGCACATAAAACACACCAAAAGAGCACTTCTTGTGTGTATTACATAGCCAGCAGCTCTTATTAAGCACATGTTTCTCTGACCAAAGTCCAACCTGCTCCAGTGTTTGAGCCTGAGGTTGTCTGCGTGAAATACGACCGTCCAGCGTCTCCTCAGTCTGGAAACACAAACACAACGCCAACAGCTGGTCTGCGGTTCCTCTTGATCACCGTCACAGCAAGACAATGTTCTCATCATGTCCTGCCCTTCAAATGTTCCGATGAAATGATTGCATCACACAGTGAAATCTTTTAACTTCTTTTCGCTGAAACTTCCAGCGTCAGTTGTGGAGCAGATTTGCCATACTGCAAAGCTGTTCCCAATTTGTGTCATAAACAGTTGGTGATTTTACTGGTGCAGAACATTTTAAAGGAAACTACTCCCCACAACAATATTCAGATGCCTCCTAGTGTGATACCATGTGTGTGTTTATAGATGTGTTTGACTACCATCCTGCTGTCAACGTTTGTACGAATTAAAGAAAAACAAAACAAAAACACCAAACTTGTTAACATATAAGGTCATCTGATCATATCTCAATAATTTAGATTGGTCAATAACCAATATTGCAAACCTGATATGATTGTAAAAGTATTTTACATAAAACCACATTCTTAAAGCACTTATTATTATAATTATTGTTGCAGGCTACATGGGGTAATAATAACATGTAAATTATATAAATTATATTGTTTGTTTGTTCTTATTATTTTCCCTTTGAGCTTTTGCTAATGTGAGACTGTAATGTCCAATGAGACATTTTAGTAGTATTTTCAGTGTAATATGACTTTGTCTATTCTTTACCACTCTTTTGTTGCCATCAACGCGTGTTTGTTCACTTTGTTTATTACTGGCTCAGCTACATGGATCGCTGGACGCCACATACCACCTCCACTTATCGAGTATGTCGAGAATGGATTTTTTTGGGACATTGGACATGAAAATCCATGAAAAGCTAATGTGACTTAAAGCCTCTCAACAATGGTGACATGGAAGAATCAGCTCTCAGCTCACACTTCAGTATAATTAGACATCATTAACAAATCAGCTTTAAACATGCAGAAGAGGTTCAACTAAAATGAAGAGTCAAGAGGAAGGTTAAGGGTTCCTGCAGAATGTAAGTGTGCACTTTGTAAAATATGGGCAGTGCTGCAGAGAGCTTTTATCTACATTTCAAAATGGCAGATCCACTCATTAAACCTAAAATCAAACGGTAAATCCAAAAGTGCTGATTATGAGTTCCGACAACTGAAAGAAAAAATGCAAGTCAAGATTAAAAGAATGAAGTAACAAGTCTTCAGATGAAATTGGTTTAAGTAAAGACCTTCTTGTTCCAAACTGACAACTGTCTCTGTTGACTTATATCTAACTGAAATAACCATTTCAAGTTTTTCATCAGCATGATGTCAGATGATAAATTATAGATCTCTCAGAGTGTTAAGACAACAAAAGATTTCAAAAAAACAAATTAATGAACAAGAGTCAACCCTCCGATGACATCAGCTTCGTGATCAGATGACATTCGTCTCCTCTAATGATCAGATTCATTGATCTGAGAAGCAGAGACATGATGTAATATTTCTCAATAGAGAGAGGACAGCGAAGACATGCAGCTGACATTTCATATCCCACTCTTTAATGGAGAACTTTCAAATGAGCAGTCAATGATGCATAAAAATCAATTAATTGAAGCAAATGTGTTGAAACTGCAGTTCATAATCTGTTCAGTGTTCAGTCGTACTTCTGATGACTTTAAGATGATAAGATAAGAATAACTGCATACTCCTAAGTAAACTAATTCTGATCTGCCTGTTAAGGGTTTTAAAGTTGAATAGAACAGCAAACAAAGGTGAGAAAGTATGGTACATGTTCTATCTCAATCCTAAACTCAATTTAACACACTGAGAGCACCAAAATATGAAGAAATGTACATCTAGATGATGAAGAATCAAGAATCATGAA
>JAOXYL010000059.1:22717805-22730108 GCA_028564955.1 Terapon puta
TCCACCCCTGCTCTGTCTCTCCATCAGGGAGCTGGCAGCTCTGATCAGGTGATGCTGTACTTGACTCATTTCCTGTGAGAATCGATGGCCACATTTAATCAAATGGCTCTCCACTTAGGGCTGTTTTTTCAGACTACCAGCCAATTGGACTTTATTTGCAGGCCTAATGAGGTTGGGGAAATCTGAGTAGTTTTACCACTCTCTCCTAACACTGTAGCACATTTTGTAATATTTGTGGCATTTGAACTAAAATAGATTTATAAACAACTGCTAACCATATTTATATTGTCCAAAGTGTGACAGTCACTGAACTGGATAATTTTCAGATGAAAAAGTTTGATCACTGCACAGGAGAAGTGGATTGGATGAACAAAAAAGTTCACAACAGCAGTTCTTGATATAACCTAACCTGTCTAAAAAGGGAGTTCTACACTTTAACTGAAACATTATCTGTGAGATCCATCACCTCCATTATGATCAAGCTCCAGTATCCAATATTATGACACATATCTGATTGCTGATAGACACCCACACAACCTGTACACGAGCATCACCATATTACAGTTCATGCCAGTTTGCTTTCTTTTTTCAGTACCACCCACATTTACCCGCTAATGGCAGCAAAATGAAAGAAAAAAAATCTCTTAATGATTGGATTTCATGTTTTAACGCTGTTATTGTAATTGCATTGGAATGACTGCGTTGTCTTCATTTTCAATGATTATGCACAAGGTTGGTTGAATTAAAAGCGTTCTGCCTTTGTTGTGCAGCAGCCTGCGAGCATTATGCTATAATCAAAATCATTTCAGCCTTTCAGAGAAGCGATTTGCTCCTCATTATCAATTGCCACAAACTGACCAATCACAGTAAAACAGGCAGGTGGTCTTTTTAGGCGCTTGTTACCGATGCAACTCACCTCTTCCACTGGGTAAATAACTGAAGTGTATCCACATATTTAGATCGCTTTTCGCTCTGTTACTCTGAAGGAGTGATGATTAAATTACTCTCTTTCTCTTTCCTCATTTTCACCACACACTCCTCCATGTGTTTTCCATAGTCTCTTTCAGAACAGAGGAGGGTGAGTGGTCGCATTGTAATAGCATAGCATGTCCAGAGAAAGCCTGCTGGGTAATAACACGGGAGATACAGTCTTTTGATGAAAGTTTTTGAAGCCTCAAAGACTGGTGTTGTAACCATTATGCAATGGGGGTTTGTGTGATTGTGTGAAGTACTCCATGCCGACAGACGTACATCCCCGTCCATCCCAGGTCCATCAAAGATCAGCAGCAGATTACATGAAGGGCAAAGCGGAGGATGAACTTGTCCAATACACTGACTGGGAGAGCAGGCAGGGCTCGAGTCGGGGGGCTTTGATATGCAGACAAGGAGGAAGATGAGAAACTAACATCAAACACTAAACAAGAGCACTCCCCTCACACTAACTGGTAGTGAAACTGCTGCAGAATTAATGGATGAATGGATGAATGAAGAGATCAAAGGGATAATGGCATAAATGTAACTCATATGAACTATTTCCAAAGACAGGAGGACACTGCACTGATTTACAAAGTTCACAGTTTGTCCTTGACAGAACAAAATGATAAGTGTGCTCATGTCCAAGAGGATGAACTCTGAAGTTTAACTCAGACATTTAATAGGTTGTATTAAATCTCTAAAAGTGAACCATCATCCACACTCCTCTGCAGTCTGATGATTTCCGGAGTATGCCACCACAGTTCATCATTACACGAACGCACACACAGACTGGACAACCTTCACACACACTCCTCAGCACAAATGTCAGAAGACGGATGAGAACAAGAAGGTGGAAAGATGAGAAACAGGGATGATAACAGGAGAGAAAACTCCCCTTCATCAGTCTGATCCACATCATGTTTCTTGTCCAGTCGAGTTTCAAATATTTCCTCTGACCTGCAAATCTGCTTTCCCCTCCGGTTCCTCTGTGTATTCTACATCCATCACACAGATAGCGTAAAGATTAAAGCCATCATTTACTATGAGGGTCCTGATCGTCCCAAAACTGCAAACCATCTGTTATTACAACACTCAACTCCCAAACATCAAATGTCTCGACACTGAGTGTGTTTGTGCAGTAGGACAGCTTAAACTGCTAAACAACCATGAAAGAGGCTAATTAAAGTCAATAAAGACTCTCAGAGGGTCTAAAGTTCAGCTCCATTAAGCTAAGCGGGGTCAGGAGCTGAATTGGGCTTTTGTTTAACACGGTGTAGCACATCATACCACCCCACATCAGTGCCCTCAGATGGACTGTGCTACACAGGAAAACGTAAGCCCAGAGGTACTGTAAGCTTTCCACTCGACACATAAGCCATAGAAAGTACATTTTCAGGCCTTCCTGCAGTGTCTGGCAATCAGACCCAATTCAAAGTACAAAAGGAGGTTTGATCACAGACTTAATTAAACCTGTTGACTGTCTGTGCAGCAGTCACACTTTTTTGCCCTCCATTTAACCTGGTTTCTGGACAGAGGGCACTGAACCGGGAAAGGATGGTGATTTTAAAGGTTAATTCATGCAAAAAGCCTTGCATACAAGGTCAAAAGTGACTTTGACTTTGATCGCACAGACTTTCCCTTCCAATTATACATTACAAGACTGTAGTCCCCACACTAAATATGAACTTCAATCTGACACCTGGGTGGGAAATGAACAAGGGTATTACAAACATTCATAAGTAAAGTGTGTACTGTCGAAGATAAGGCTAACTGGTCCTGGTTCAGGAATCTTTACTGACTGACTGACATCAAACTATCATCATTTAATACACCACAACTACACTGTCAACGCTCAGGACATGAACTGCAGTTGACCCTCAATCTCTGATCCTCTGAACATGAATCATTTTTAATTATCATTGATTGCGGTTGAGATCATTGAGTGCTTTTGAAGACTAATGTATTTGTTATGGACTCCAATAAATAAAGCAGAGACGTTCTGCTCTGTCAGCATCCTCTGTTTGCTCAGAAGCAGTTAGCTTTCCTCTTTATTTTTCAACAAAGCTCTGAAAAATCTCTTACAGTGTGTGGAGCGGCTCTGTTGGGGTCAGATGGCTAAAGTGAGCTGTTGTAAAATATCTGCCCAGGATACAAACCTCCGTACAGGTAAGTAGGGTGCTGAAGGAACGCAGCAACCCAGGGACGGCACAATATCTGACGTCCTGTATGACTGTTTGTAACCCTTTCATATGTACACCAGTTTAGCCACCTGTCCGTACGTCAACCTGAAAAAACTCTGAAACCTGCATCAAGGTTATAAATGGTATCCTGATGTACGCCACTGAAGCTGAATGCAGAGCGTTAGTGCCGCCTGAGAAGTGTGTGAGGTGCGTGAGCAATTTCTGCTCCCTGCTCAAATGAATCACTGCTGCCAACTGCTCTGGCTTTTCAATTTGCTACCTTAAAAGTTGTAAAAGTTGAGCCAGAAAGTTTGGAAAATAAAAGCTCCTTGAGTGCCCTGAATGCTGGTGGAAATGTGGCACCTTTAAAAAAGAGGCTCCACATTGAAGACAAAGTCCTACCACCCTTCATTTAGACTCACAGCACTCATGTGCACTGTGTTCCACCTGAGTAACGCTTTTACTGTATTCAGCGGTGCCCAAATTCAAAGATTAAGGTTTAAAAGCACTTCTGTGCTCAGTTTCAATTGACTAAGGCGTCAGACAGAGATATTCAACACACACACACACACAGGCACACAGACACACAGGCACAGACCTTCACCTCCTTCAACCTGAGCCGATATGATGATCACATCAGCCCAGCTATTGTGTCTCACTGTGTTTAAGGACAGCGACAGATACACTGTGTTTCTTCAGTTTCACTGAGTTGCACTCGCTGCCAACACGTGATAAAATTTCCATTTGGAGTCATTCCTCTTTGGATTGAACACAGCATGAAGACTTCAATGACTCTATTAAGAGAAACTCCACTACTTTCTTTAGACAATGTTTAAAAAAAAAACAAGCCAACAAAATGTTAACTCGAGCCACCTAAACTCCACCCACATGAAAAAATTAACATTTACTGTACGTATTTAAGAAGAACGAGAAGAAGAAACACAGAAGACTGCTCCTATTTCTGAAGAAACTGGATTTCCAAGTAGACTGAAACATCTCTTAACCTTTTATAACATAGAAATGTTGTGCATGAGAAGAGCTGTTGGCGATCACTGACTGAATCTGATCGTTTTATTTCCCCATTCAGTGTTCAGTTCAAGGTTTTCACTTCTGCTCTAACAGTCTAAGAGGGTAAAGCCTTTCAATTGCTGAATACGCTCATTTTAATAGAGTACATACAGAATGTATTTTCTTGTCTCACTCTCTAACCCAGTCTGATAATATCCTGCCCGAAACACACATTCACACCGAGAGAATGGACCCCAGCACGCACTGGACAACAGGAGAAAGGAAAACCTTCGCCATTCAGTGTGTGGTTGAATGGGTTTGTTTCGACTCTTGAGATTAGTAAGAGAGATTCAGTAACCTCAGATGAGTGACTTTGACCGACAGACCTCAAACCAAAATGTGAAAAAAGAAAAAGCATTTTCTAACTTCACAAGCTCCAAAGTAGCTTCTAAAGACAAATTTATTGTGTATGGTGGTGTCTTGATACAACCTCTCACTTTCACATTAAAAGAGGAACCAAACAGACGTTGATGGCTAACCACAAAGGCAGTTTCACTACACCAGAGGGGGCCTCCAACACAACAGTGGTCCCTGCCAGCAAACATCATCCTATGTGCAGTGGGGCTTACAGACAATTGTTCTTTATTATTTTGGAAGTTAGCAATATGTCCAGCAGACACAACCAAAAACAAAATGCCAGGGGCATATTGGTGCCGTCACACCATCGCTCGAAATTAGTTTTGTTCCTCCTTTACAGATTTACAACTGCAGAGCAATGGGGTCTTATCTGCCTAAACTTCTAATTTCATGTCACAGCGCTCAGATCTCATCGCACTTGTTTAAAACCAACTTGGAATATAATGTCACTAAAAACGCCGTTCAATAATTGCCTCTCCTGCTGCAGGAGTAGAAATTCATGGAAGGAAGCATGAGGAATATCTAAAAAAAATCTTCAATATAAGAATTTTGAAATAAGCCCTGAAGTGTTGAAATGATAAGCATGATCTATTTTCTAAACGCTGATAACAGTTAGAATTGACAGCTTTTTATTGCAGATCTCATCTCCAGTGAAAATGGCAAAATGTCAGAGGTTGAATGAGGTTTAGCACAGAGAAACAGCTTAGTCCCGCATGGCTGAGAGCAGGAAGACCTGACATATGAATGAGACATGCTCTCACCAAGTGGGACATTCTGCAATATTAATATTAATAATGGAGTATTTTAGAGGCTGCAGGGCTGTGCAGGAGGCTACGTATGACAAGGAGAGCATGCAATGCATCCATATTTCATTAGAACACAGTCCTGGAGACACAGCTGCTTCCAAGGACAGTATTGAAACTGCAGCAGTCTCGGTTATATACATTTTTGTATCCAGCAGACCATATGCTGACCTCAAGCGATGCTGGTATTTGATTAGTTATCTGTTCTGTCTCACTTTATTCCTGTAGATGTGAGTAGTGGTTTCCATCATTAACATTCATGCCATCTGTGTAATCACCATGAATATTCATGTATGTGTGGGACTGTTTCAGTGAATGGCCTCCCCATGGAGGCTCTCTAATACTCACGGTGATCAATCACCAAGATCTCGAGTGGGAGTCGATGGCAAAACCCATGTCGTAAAGTCTGAAGTTACTATTTTTACAATATATATCTATTCTTTAATGGATACTCACTGGGTCTATCCTAGATTGTATTCAGCATTTCACCATTAATTATCATTTAACAGTTAATTAATTAACAGATGTATATCTATATCTATATATATTTATGTAGTGTACGTATATATATATATATATATATATATATATATATATATATGTGTACACACACACACATATACACACACACACACCCTACACTCCTTGTTTCGTCGCTTCACAAGGCTGACTTAGCAGAGGTGCACCTAAATAGTCTTTTCCGAAAACTAAATTTTGTTGAACACTCTCAAAAATAAAGATATTTTGAAATGCACAAAAAAATCAATATGGCAATAACTCTAACAAGGTAGTGTAACCACTACCACTTTATGCTGATGTCTTTCATAAACTTGTTGTCTATACGAAGACCTTGGCTTTCAGTTAATTAACTTTCTACAAATACCTCAGTGTTAATTTGAGGGTAGCGCTGCGTACTATCAGAGTGCACTGTATTAGTCATTAAGGATCCAATTTGGGGAGCTTGATTAAATCTATAACATATAACGACATAACCACAATACTGTAACAAAATGAACCCCACACTCACTTCGTGCACAGGACTCTCCTACAGTCTTGCGTTTCAGATTTGTCTCTTGTGTATCCCATGTTTGGATAATGAGCCCCCCTGTCAGCTGGCTTCATGGGTACCCCTCCATAAATCAATCTGGACTCATGCTATGGGGAAATCTTGTGCGAGCACACTACTGTTTGCCAGGCCGCTCGTCCCCGTGCAGTGGTCCTTCTCAGTAACCAACTGTGTTTCCAGCTGTCACCGTTTTTTCATGATCATCCCAGTCTGTTCCTGATTAATACTGAACATTTAGTTACTGACATGACCGAGGAAAGACAAACTAACACTGACACTGAAACAGACTTTTAAAAGGAAAAAATAACAAACCACATCAAGGTCTCTGTGTATTATTCAAATCATTATTCATCAGAAAGGTTTAGAATTAACAGAGATTACTGTGTGTGTAGTGGAGGCGTTGATAACCTGGAGGAGGATCATTTTAATCTCTCACCACACTTCATTTGTCCTGTTAATTAACACTTAATCTTCAGATTTAGCAGACTTTGGAGCTGCATTAAATCTTTTGATTTAAAGGCTTATGTCCATTATCAACACAGTGACTTTACCATTCCTTCTCATACAGTATACCTAGCAAAGAATGAAAAGCATATATATTTTTACTGCTGCTTAAAAATGTGTGTCTATCTAGTAAACTTGTTGCTTGTATACATTTGCCATACAATACAATGCATTTGCTATATGATAATACTGTTTCTTCTTTATTCCGTTTTAAAAATACTTGCAACCAGATTATGTTTTTTTTCATCAACAAATATACATAGTCTGAAAGTTAAAAAACTAATGTTGGATCAGGCTGTCTAAAGACATTCATTGTGAATATTTGTGGATTCTCATTTCTCTTGGCCTACCTATACCAGTATACACAACTGCAACTGCACTGGCCCTCAGTTATCTGTATAACATAGAAACCAGCAGAAATAATCTGACTATCGGGTTCACATGTGGTTCATGAAATGTTCGGATCCGAGTGTATGAACAACCGGGCTCCTACAGTCTTTTATAAAGAGAAACGCCATCCAGCCTAGAAGAGAAACTTCTGCAACCTGGAGATAGAAATGCTCACATCACAGGTTCATTTAAACAACTGTTTCCAGAGAATTTGGAAAAACACTGTATAGAACTAATATTACAACAATGTATTGCAATTCTTTACATTTACTATTTTAGAGCTCTTACAAAGTAGTTAATTTGCCACAGACTACATGTGTTTAAATGATCATTATGTGTCTGCATACACAGATGTCAGTCAGAACAATTCTTTCACTCAGCCACATCTGCTTTGCTGCATCAAAAGTCCATGTTCACTCGGAAACAAACATACAAGAGTTGAGACGTGACCTTAGATTTGATCATACCTTCACATCCGTATTTTTAAATGCCAAGCTTTGCATGGAAATTACTGTAAGTCCAGGTTTCTGTCATACATTTGTTTGATAAATGAAGGCCAAACTGAGACAAAAAACAGACAGAGCTACGACCAAACCCACAGTGTGAATGATCTGACTAACCAAAACAACGCATTCACGCTCAATATGTAGAACAAGAATTAATATCCAAAAGCAAAGAAATGTACGATATACTGACAACCATACAAAACAACAATTAACAGTGGTAATTGAAAAGCATTGGCCCAAACTCTGTGTAAATATAATGGATCAATAAATTGTATCACAGAAAATGGCTTTGGTGTAGCATGTATTACCCTCGCCCAAAGGTGCAAAAGGCCCAGAATGTTTTACACCACGGACTCTTAAATGTAAATACTGTGTCAACCACAAAACATTAAGATCATTTTCATTTCTTGGGCCTTTACTACAGTGAACCGTCATTTATCACGGGGGTTATGTTCGAAAAAGAACCCGTGATAGGCGAAATCCGCAAAGTAGTCAGCTTTATTTTTTTACAATTATTATAGATGTTTTAAGGCTGTAAAAGCCCTCACTACACACTTTAAACACTTTTCTCAGACAGGCATTAACATTTTCTCACTTTTCGCTCTTGGTTAAACAATCTCAAAGTTCAAATCTTCATAGAAAAAAAAAAAAAAACAAAGATCAAAACCTGTTTTCAGCCAGCCAGATTTCTGTAAATTTGGCGAGCTGAACCCATTTTGTACTGTACAGGAGACAAAGCACAGAGGAGACTGATGAACAATGGTATACAGTCCCTTAGCCAATCAGGACACAGAACACAATGAACTAAAAAAAAAAAAAAAAGAACAAAAGAGAAAAAAAGCATGAAAAATTGCACAAAAAAATCTGCGAAACAGTGAGACCGTGAAAAGTGAACCGTGTTATAGCGAGGGTTCACTGTTGTTAACTTTAGCCAGCTGTAGACTGGAGAAAAGATTATTTCATTCTCTGTGCAGATCGAAGGCAATATCGGCAGCTACTGGCAGCTTTTAAGGTGGAGCGTTTTCTTGCATGTCAGTGGATGAGTTGACAACGATCACGAATCAATCAACAGACCTTCTGTCAATGTGACACCTTTGACCACTCTGTTTGTTCCAATTGTCTCTTGCATGACACTTGATGGTGATGTAAAAATTTCAACCTGATTATGTGAACCTGTTACCTCTCTGCTGCTCTCCGGCAGCTCTGTGCAAGAGTCGTGTGACCGTCCTGTTGAACAATCAAAGGACTGCAGTGTTTCTAACTCTTTGCTTTGAGTACTGGTATTACTACCAGTGTTTTGAGTAATTCAAAAACGATGTAAGGAAAATACAGGAGGAAATGCGGTGGTCGTATTGGAACCATCCACAGCTAATGTGTAAGAAAACTGAACCGAACTGACTGCCTGTGTGACTTAACAAAGGTCTTTTCAAAGACAGTGAGCGACAGATACGCTTTTATTCCAAAAGAAACATATTATCCATTTTTCTTTATTTTCTCTCACTCCTTGACACCGGTATTTTATCTCATTTCATACTCCTCCTTCTCAAATAAATTACCAGCAGTGAGTCTCATTTTTCTTTTGCCTTTAACCAAGATTTACTTATAAGAGACAATCTGAGTGCAACATAATGGATTTGACAAATGAGACGGAACTTCAGCAAAACTGAAGAAAGTAATGAAGCCTCTATCTATCACTGCAGGGCGGACAGAAGAGGGAGGCTGGCTGATAAATAAATAAACCAACTCTGAGCGTAGCTTCCTGCATCCAAGCCACTAGAATGGGTGAACATGACCTTTATAAACAGAAAACATAGCATTGTCTGCATTTACAAAACTCAAGTACTGAACCGGTCTCTCAAAAAGCACTGTCTCTGTTTTCTTTTCCTTCACAGAAACCAACTGACAGCAGCAGGTAAGTGAAGTGGTACAAGAGAAGATGTACAAGAGGGAATACACTTTCAACTGTCTGTGTGAGAAAAGGACTATCTAAACAGTCGGACACCAAGGTCAGTATCAATAACATTCACTTCACTATAGTTTACCATACAATACCTGTCCCCTGCCTTTTTATGCACTGTCCACTAAATGTGTGTTGGTCTCATTCACTTCACTTCTTTTATTGTATCTGAAAGGTCCACAGTACTCTGAAATGTTTTCATTTCTGACTTAAGTGGAAACCCGTTTTCATCACAGTGGGAAACCCCACTGAGCGCTCCACCATGAGGAACTGGACTGGAAATCTTTGACCAGATCTGCTCTGATTTATCTAAATGCCTGGTTATTCCCCTGGTGGTACCTTATCATCAGTGATTATTACTACTGAGGAATGCGCTGAGCCATGTCAAAGCATTTGGCTCGCAGTGTTTCATCACGTTATGGTTATCGACATTAGCAGTTTGATAAGTGTGCTCTGTTAATTTACCTCCCTTGTACACTGCCTGTCCAGCAGGTAGAAATGGTTACTTTAAACCATGTTTCCACTGAATGGTACAGCTTAACACAACTAATCTCCAATCGCTTGTGGTACCAGGTACTATCCTCAGCTTCATTTCCCACTGCAGAAAGTTGCAGCATAATGTGGGCAGGATTCTCAGTTAATCATTATATCATTGGCTTATGAAATATACTACTGCAAAACAACAACATCAACAACACCAAAAAAAACAGCAATGTAACATATCTAAGTAAGTAACACATGGGGCAACAATAGCGCTAACTAATGTCATCTGCTTCTGTCTTGGCTTATTAGCCAGCTAATTTGTTCATCATGGTCCACAAAGGAGTCATTGTCGGCATGTTGATTTTGTTTCATCTGTTTCACATGACGAGACGACTGTTCTGCTATTTTTTTCACATCACTGTTTAGTATCAGCTCAGCTACCTATCCTCAAAGGAAAACCAAAAAAACTCATTCCAAGCCAGTTAAGTCGAGTCAAACTGAGCCACGCAGTAATCGAACCTGGAGTCATTTCATCAGTTCATTTTCCAAACCACTTATTCAGGTTATGGAGGGCAGAAAGTTTTGAGGCAGATATGATACAGTTCTCTATCGTCGCCATAGTCCGTATTCTTTTTGAAACATTTGCTAAATCCTGTTTTCTGTTCTGGCTGTTATATTTTCAATACATTAACACATTCTTCTTCACTCTTTATTTCTAGGATTAGTGTATGACCCTTTGATGATGGCATGATGATTTTGTTGACCTTTTATGATTAATATGTGTCTTGTTTTATAGAGTCAGGGCGAGACAAAGTTTATTTTATACAGAAATAAAAATGTTAGGAGTGGATCCACAGAGACCAAAGATCGATCCACAGGCCGACTAGTGGACATCTACTTCAGTCTGTATAATGAGTCTGTGTCTTCTCTTGCAAAGAAGTAGAGGGAAGTACAAATCACTTGAGACTTAATGGTGCTCTCAGCTATTCTCCATATAATCGAATGGTCAGCAAAGGCCATGCAGGCAGAGGTGTCAACACATGCCATGCGCAAGAACTGATTTTATATCTTTTGACACTGAAAAACTAGTAGGAGGTGAAATGTACTCTTATATTGATCGCTAACCTTCCAGGGATAACTCACCAGCTAACAAAAGCCTCCTTTCTAAGTTAATTTGGCCTTTGGTTTGTCAGGGATTTCTCTGTGTTGAGCCATCTAACAACACAAACGACCAACTTCATCATTTCATTTCACTGGCTTCATTTATGTCTTTACAGATGCAATTTTCCTTCACATACTAATCATGAGATCAGTTTATATCATGTTTATCTGGTCATGCTTTCATCAAGGAGGTCATAACAAGGTAGTTCAGAGACATTCATCTAAACATGGAGCTCAAGTACAGATGGCGGTCTTGTGTTGCTGCTCTACCTAAGCTGCCGACTCAAATACTAGTTTTGCTAATACATAAATATCAAATCTTAACTCAAATCACTTTCATTCTCCCAATATCACAGATTTATGTTTAGTCAATACTGTCTCTATATTGTGATTTCAAATTACTCCACATAACCAACATTTCTCCAACTTGGCAGGGAACACAGTTCACACTGTGAATAATAAAATACAGTCAATACCGTTAGCAAGAGTGGAAAGTAAAACTTTAAGTCTATCAGACAACTGTGATCAATACAACAGTGGTGGGTCTTTATTTTGGGAAAAAAAAATTAAGTCCAAAGTTAAGTTGGTTTTCTGTTGAGGAGCTGGGCTGAACCTCCAGAGGCTTTTTTCATCCACCCACTGCGTGTCCAACATCTGCTGCAACTGAACACCAGCAGCAAGCAAATCAGAAGAAGAAATGCAAATAAAAGAACTGATCACAACATTTTACGACACACAATTATTTCAGGAAAGAATCAAACTGTAAAAGTCTCAGAGTTTCTTGTTGCTGTAGGAAGCTTGGTTCAATCAGGAAGACTTAGATCTACTCAGTCATTCAGCTTTTCTCTCTCTT
>JAOXYL010000059.1:22962451-22972479 GCA_028564955.1 Terapon puta
TCCACCCCTGCTCTGTCTCTCCATCAGGGAGCTGGCAGCTCTGATCAGGTGATGCTGTACTTGACTCATTTCCTGTGGGAATTGATGGCCATATATTATCAAATGGCTGAAAGCTAATGACTTTACTCGGTCTGGGGGCAAAGCAAGGTCAGACCACAAAGAGAGCACAGGCATACCTCCTGGTAAAAACACATGAAGGACGTCCTAACAGAGAAAATGTCCATGATTGGTGGACAAACACCTGCACTGGTTTCACATGAGAACAGGGCTGTGGGAACTATTCATGGAGGAGCTGATGTGGATTATTTGATTGCATGTTACTCAGGAGTTGATGTTGCATACAATCAACACACCTTAAGTGATGATATGACATATTTGAACCTTCCTTTTGTTTCTACTGACTCTCTTTCATGTTACTTAAGTGACAATTGGATCTTCAAGACCTTAAAAATGTTTATAAATTCAAAAAGATGAGGCATACTAAAGCACCAAAAAACTAAAAACTAAATGTTTGGTGGAGTAAAGGGAAGCTGTCGTTCACCTATCCAACACATAAACGTCACGTACAAAACACAAACACGCCACTCAGACGGAGCCGTTCTGTATGAGTTTGTATGTTCTATGGATTTCTCTGAAAACTACCATGTTTTAAACACATTCAGGTCAAGTTCATTTGTCACTGATTTTGCCATCAACTGTAGCTAGAAATTAGAAATGTAACATTAACATATTTCCTCATAATGATTACACTAAATATTTCATATTCTGAAGAAAATGACATTAGAAACATTAGGATTACAGGACCATTTCATCGTTTTTCATCGTTTTCAAATATGCAGCAGTCTGCTTCACTTGACTGTGAAAATACACAATGTATATCTAAATGAAGAGAAAATTATTTAAACATCACTGAGTGTATATTACTTCATTCTCCATTGTTGGGCATTACCCTCTGAGTGCTGTTAAAATCAGGTGCTACACTTTTATTTTAAAGCAGGTGGGAGTTTAAGGGGATTTCTGGCATTGCTTGTAATGTTTCTCAGTGCATATCTAAAGATTTCTTTTCAGGAAGTCAAGTGGACACGCACCCTCAGATAATCAGATAAACTCAGTCTTGATGACGAGGAGCTGCATTGACAAGAGGAAGATCAGAAATTATAAAACACCAAACAACAGTACTCTGCTCACACCAAGCAGTAAACAATGACACTGCAGGATTAATGGATGGGTTAATGAACAGACCAAATATTAATCACATGAATAGAGTTGATGTGATAAAGTCATGTTTAAGTCACAGACATTTTATAGTTTGCATTTAATATCTAAAGGTGAACCACCACCCATATTACTCTGCAGTCTGATCATTCCAGGAGTGTGTCACCACAAACACACTGTAAAAATGAACTTTTTAATAAATTTACCTTTCAGTAATTATAGTTAAAGAAGTTTTCTAAGATTGTAGAAAGTAATATAGAAATGATTCATTAAAGGTCCAGTTTTGATTCCCTCACCAACACAACACAGTCACTAAATAAAGCCCACACACGTCTGTCCTTTTGAGCAGCCACAACCACTCACACTCACACCTACGGGCAATTTAGAGTCACCAATTAACCTAACCTGCATGTCTTTAGATTGTGGGAGGAAGCCTGAGTACCCAGAGAACCCACGCAAGCACAAGGAGAACATATAAACTCCACACACACACACACACACACACGTGATGTATGTATATATATATATATACAGTATATATATATATATATATATATATATATATATATATATATATATATATATATATATATATATAGGCTGTCATGCCTTCCTTCTTGTTTTTTAATAGCACCATACTGAGAGTTCAACAAAATAACATTCATACCAAGAACATACCACAGAAGTGTAGAACTTAAGCAACAGTGAGCTGAGCAAACTCTGCTGCTGATTCTGCATATTTACACTGAATGACTTCACAAAGGTCTCTCAAAGAGACTGACACATTACATAATGTGACACCATCCTATTTTGTTCCAGCAAAACACGTCAAAGTGTTTTTCTTTGTTCTCCTCCTCAGATAAATGACTAGGGCTGAGTTTCATTTATATTTTACCTTTATCCACAATTAATTTATAAAAGATTATCTGAATGCAGCATAATGGACGTGACAAATGACACTTCAGCTTAACTGAAGAAAGTAATGAAGCCTTGATGCATCTATCTATCACTGCAGGGAGACAGAGAGAGACATAAACCAAGTGCACAGTTTCTGAGAGTGAACGTTCACACTGTCTATGCTGATACGTTACAGGACTGAAATTCGCTCTCCTTCACCTCAATACATTTTAAAGAGTGAATTTCAGAGTCAGCTTGGTCGTCTTTGTGTTCACAGACACTTTTTGCAGACTGTAGCAGTTCTCTGAGAGGCTTTGTTGGGACCATCAGACAGAGATGTTGGAAAGGAACTCAGTTTTATACATTAGACAGATTTCCATCTGTGTGAACAAAGAGATCATACCGGCTAACACCAAGATCAGTATCACCATCACACAAATAAAGTTCACCACGTCTCACTTTTCTTCCGCTCTCACCTTCCTTACAGTGTATGTCTGTCTGCTCCTTTTGTAGTCTCAACAGAAAGTTTCATGCTCAGATTGAAAACTCTCCTGGAGTCACAAACACCACAAAGTGAAGCCGTCTGAGACTCGGCTCTGCTCCGCAGAGATTTGTGGGCATTAACTGGACATCTCAGGCCTTTGAACTATTTTCTCTTTCTTCCATTATTTATTTGATTATACATGATTATCAACCACAATGTCCTGTGATTCTGAGGCCATGCAAAATCATTAATGGATTTATAGCTGCTGACAGTGTGTGGTGGCATTTTACAATTCATGTAAACTTGGTTATATGAAATGTACAAAGTAAGTAAGTGAGTAAGTGAGCTCTGTTTACATTCCTGTAACACTGCTCAAACCAGGTAAGAAGAGTCTGTGACACTTTCCATTGATACTGTTTTCACTTCTCTTTAAATCACAGTGACACGTTATAGAAACTCCACACACACACTGTAATCCTGACCCAACACTGACCCGAAACTTGAACAACATCAAGTTTTTCAGGAGGTTGTTTAGGGAAACACTAAAGAAAAGACTGGGTGTTTGCACTTCCTGTCCAGTCTATCAATCAGTTCATTATCTACACCTCTACTTCAGACTTACAGGGAGCTGCAGCCTCTGCCAGCACACACCAACACAGGAAGCATGCTGCACACTGGACATGTAAACAAATTCACCCATTCAAGGTGAAAAATGTTCCTACTTCATGAGGGACACCGATGTTTGTTCCTAAGCAGCTCTGACATGACTCAGCTGCAAATAGTCACATCTGCTGGTTTTCATATGTGAGCCAAAGCTTTCAGGGAGCAGAGATGAAGGAGACTGCATATTGCTTGACTGTCTCTCCAGGTTTGTGTCATTCCCCTCCAACCTTTACTACTCTGCATCTTCAGCTTTGAGCACCATCTTCCCAGTGACAGAAACCTGACCAGAGCCATGAGTCAAACCTGAGCTCTCTACAACACATCACAGGCTGATCATAGTCCTGACAGACAAACATAAAATACTCCATGAACAGTCGATAAATCAGCTCATGTCATTCCTTTGATTTTTGACTGAAGCTGAATGAATTTGTCTCAGATCATTCTGAACATTTGTTCTTCATTTCCTCTTCTGTTGATATGTTCTTTTTTTATTATATTCTCTCCTTGATCTATTGTCCTCAAGGTGAAGCTCTTGTGTGAAAAATGAGAGCAGTTCAGACTACTGATACTGAAAATGTTGGAGTTACTGTTATGAGTGTCAAAGTATGAGCAGTTAATGTGCTCATTAATCTCTGATTGCTTGAAGGCACTCAGTTATGAGCAGGGCAAAAATGTCACATTATTCACTCGAGATTGACTTTAGTGTAGACATTTAAGTCAACACCCGAACTGCTCTCAGTATCTGCAGAAGAAATTACTTTCTAACAGAAACCTGAGAAACAAGCTGCATACAACCACATATCTGCTCTAACTGGTAAACTAATGTAATGCTTCTTTATCACTTCTCTATTCTGCTTAAATCTATGTTGTTCTGCCAACATCCAAGACTCAACTTCCTGCTTAGTCAATACTGACTCTGTATTGTGATTTCAAATTACTCCACATAACCAACATTTCTCCATCTAGGAAAGGAACACAGTTCACACTGTGAATAATAAAATACAGTCAATACCGTTAGCAAGTGTGGAAAGCAAAACTTTAAGTCTTTCAGACAGCTGTGGTCAATACAACAGTGGTGGGTCTTTGCTTTGGAAGAAAAAAAAAAGATGTCCATAGATTAGTTGATTTTATGTGGAAGAGCTGGGCTGAACCCCTAACACCTCTCTGACGTGTGACGTGTCTAATTCAAAAGCTCTGAAGTGTTCTTGATACCAACTGGACAACTTTTTCACAATGAAATGTACCCTACCTTGCAAAATACAAATTTGCAAATTGCAAATTCAGCAAACTCTGGAAGACCAAATGATTGCCCATACACAACAATCATTCCTTTGTTGTAGTTCGTACCACTGAATGACACACTGTTATATTGATATCAGTCTCATCTGGTAATCTTTGCCTAATAGCAACTGCAAAGTCACTTTGCAAAACATCAACTGCTATTGACGATACAGTAGTCACCACTAAAGCTGCCCCCTATGATCAGAAGACTGCAAGTCAGAGGCAATCACAAGCTGATGTTTACAGGCAAGTGTGAATGGAATGTTTTTAAAGAAGTTTGTATAGCGAGCAGTCTGTTTAAAAAAATGCTTTCAGTGTGTTTAAAAAAAATGCTTTGCCTCAAATCTCATTGTCCATGTGTGGACAAGAGGGCTAAACAGGCGAATCATAATTCGCATAATTGTCAAAATAATGGTGTTTAGGGAGAAGATTGTTGTTTGGATTCCTGGTATCTTGGCGATGTTCAACAACTTCGAAATCAAGAAAAGAAATTGACTCATCCGAGTGAACAGGGGCAACTACAAGTTCCACTATATCCTTCAGATCCAAAAAGAGATGGCAAGTAGGTTCATCTTCTGGAATCAGTGGACCAATTATCAGAGGGAGAAATCCAAGCAGTGAGGGATGAAATCCAAGCAATTATGATGCATTCCAACTAATACTAGTTAGTATTAGCTGTGCATGGACAACTTACATACAGTCAAAAGTTTATATACACGTAACATTATGTAAACAATATAATGTCATGGCTGTCTTGAGTTTCCAGTTATTTCTACAACTCTGATTTTTCTCTCATAAAGTGATTGGAACAGATACTTCTTTGTCACAAAAAAACATTCATGAAGTTTGGTTCTTTTTTACTTTATTATGGGTCAACTGAAAATGTGACCAAATCTGCTGGGTCAAAAATATACATACAGCAATGCTAATATTTGGTTACATGTCCCATATTTACTTCAATTTTGGTAGCCATCCACAAGCTTCTGGTTGAATCTTTGACCACCTCTTGACAGAATTGGTGTAGTTCAGTTAAATCTGTTGGCTTTCTGACATGAACTGTTGTCCACATGTTCTCAGTGGGGTCAAAGTCAAAGACAAAGTCATGACTTTGGGAAGGCCATTCTAAAACCTTAATTCTAGTCTGATTTAGCCATCCCATTACCATTTTTATGTGTGTTTGGATATGTCATTGTCCTGTTGGAACACCCAACTGCACCCAAGACTCAACCTTTGGGGCTGATGATTTTAGGTAATCTTGAAGAATATGAAGGTAATCCTCCTTCTTCATTACCCCATTTACTCTCTGTAAAGCACCAGTTCCATTGGCCGCAAAACAGGCCCACAGTATAATACTACAACCACCGTGCTTGGGGTTAAAGGCCTCAACTTTTCTCCTCCAAACATATTGTTGGGCATTGTGGCCAGAGATCTTGATTTTTGTTTTGTCTAACCACAGAACTTTCCTCCAGAAGGTCTTATCTTTGTCAATGTGATCAGCTGCAAACCTCAGTCAAGCCTTAAGCCTCTTGGTTCACTCTTTACCCTCCTCACCAATTTTCTCTCAGCAGCAGGAGAAACTTTGCAATTTCATGGCAAGATTGGAGTGCATGGCACTGTCCTGGCAGTGACCAAACAGTGCCATGCACTTTATACTGACAAACAATTGTTTGCACTGTTGCTCTTGGGACCTGCAGCTGCTTTAAAATGGCGCCAAGTGACTTTCCTGACTTGTCCAAATCAACGATTCGCTTTTTCAGATCCGTGCTGAGCTCCTTTGTAGGGTTTGTGGGTATTTGTATCAAATGAGCCTTATTTAAATGGCCTCAGAGAAGTCACCAACTGTAGTCAGTCATAATCACTCAGAAGTTGTGTCAATGAAATGAGCTCCATAGCATGGCCTCTTAACATATTGTGAGTGATTCTAAGTCACCAAAATAGCTGATTCATGTTGCTGTATGTATATGTTTGACCCCGCAGATTTGGTCACATCAGTTGCCCATAATAAAGTCATAAAAGAACCAAACTTCAAGAATGTTTTTTGTGACAAAGAAGTATCTGTTCCAATCACTCTATGAGAGAAAAATCAGAGTTTAAATTAATAGGCATCAGCGTGAGAAAACTTTCGCACTGGCAGCTTCATGTGGTTTTTGAAATAGCCGCTACAAACTGCAATAATGGTATGTACTGAAAAGACCTCCTTTGGTCTACAGAAAACAAATACTCAACAGGCTCTACAACTCTGAAATTGAGCTTGTAGTATTGTTTTCTTCGTAAGATGTAGCAAGAGGGCCACACTTTTCCAAAATTTTAGCCACAGGGATGGAAACACAAATAGAATTAGCAAGAAAATATCTTTAACTATACTCTTTGTGAAAGGCACAGAAGCTGAACTTAACAAAAATGCAATGCAAATCAAATAACTCATCCACTCCTTTTGCTGGAATGTGTAAAATATTTTCTAATTTAAACAAAATCACTGCTATTTTCCGCTTGATTAATTCTGGCAAATTTTGAACAGCTCTAATGTCACTTTCTGTCACTGACTCAACATCATCATCTGACAGGTTAACAGAACTGCCAGCCCTCACAACAGAGGTATCCGATACTTCCCCTTGGTCCACAAATCTAACTATACCAGCTTTTAAACCTTTTAATGTGTGTGGATGATACTTCTTCTTTTTGTGTGTATAAAATGTACTATAAACATTTGTTCTGAAAGTGCAACCATGAAATACACAATTAACCATCTTGTGTCTATGCAGATATGTTCCAGTGTGGACAAAAAAATCTCTCTCTGCAGAGATGTCATTGAGCTTGCATGATTCACATTTAAAAATTACTGAATTGGAAGCTGTTGATACAAGTTGATGTGGATGAGATTTATAGACACAGGCTTTGAGTCCAAGCCATGTCTTGAATGTGCATGAGCAAATTACATATATGCATGGATAATGTTGGCCTCTCACATAATGATGATTTAGTTTACAAAGTCTGAGTAATTTGTACCTACTATTACTCTCTCTGGCAAGACAATGTCTGCACTGCCACATACACGTCACTGAAAGAAAAAAAGAAAAGTGAAGCTAGTCAATAATTCAAGAACAATCATGTAGCAATGACAGAATTCACAAACCAACTCAGCTGCAAGCAAGAACAAATACGAAAAAACCTATGACTCAGAAGCAAAACTTCCAGAAATGGTTTTCCATACATTTCAATCACTAATCCTAAAATCCTTAAATATGTTAACATACAACAGATAAGCAGTATGACAAAAATAATAACTTACCATGTATTGTAGAGGAAGTGCACACAATTAAAGCTCCTCTGGGACTTGGTTTAATTTGTGATCAGTTTCTGGAGGTAACAAAAGACAAAAAAGGTTTTCATAGCACAGACCACGGTGCTTGTGTAAAGTTGAAGAGTTTTCATATGGCTTAATGTGATATCTGTAACTGACTGGTGAAACGCAAATATCATGGATAAGACCAATGATGTTAAAGATGTAGAAAAGCACACTATATTAACACCCTCTTGTCTGGTCACATCCTCTTTAAAAGGACAGCGCACGTTAGCTTACAGTAACCAGACAGCCACAGCTTTCACGTTGTCTGTATGTGTGTTAATAGTCTACATGGCAGGAGGACTCAACACGACGAAAAGTACACTCTTTTCCAATGGTTACCTCCCGAGAGCTGCAGTTGTTCGCTGTTCTCGGCTTTAAGTTGACGATACTTTTTCTTTAGCTTTAGCGCGGTTCAGTAGTAGGAGTCTCTGCTTGAAGTACACTCATAAGACACTTATAGAAAATAAAGTACCACACTCAGAAATTAACCAAGCCAAAGAAAAGTTGAGTTAACTAGCATAAACTGTGAGAACTGACAAAGGTATTATTGAAAACTCTCTCACAGCAAACTGTCTCACAAATATCTAATAATACTTGCTATTTGTCACTCTTATCTTAATTCATGCATAAATATATGATTTACTTACATGTTAACTCAAAAAAGTCAAACACAGTGTACATCCTGACCAGCCGCTTTCCGTCCAGATATTTCCTGCATCCGTCACTGGTGTGGAGTTTGCACAAAAGTGGACATTTAAAGTAATGGCCTTGATTAATCTCATTGTCATTGGACCAATGCAAGTGATTTTAATCACCTTGAATTTTCTTCGAGCTTCGAACTAATCGTGTACCAATTACAGTGAATTTCCTAACTGTCACTCATTTACTGTGTGTTAGACAGCTGATTACACTCGTGGATCAAAGTGTGTGTGAGATGATTGACAGCACAGAGGCTGCAGAAATGGACACATCACATTCAGGTGTTGACTGACAGCTCATAAAAAGGGCTGTGTAAGAAGAGACTACATCAGTCTGCTGAGCTGGACTTGAACAAGCCACCTCTCCTGGACCAGGGCAGCTGATGATCCACAGTCAGAGTGAAGAGCGGAGAGCTGCTCGTCATTCAGCTCATTAAAACGTTGCTCTGTTCATGATGTGACACAATAAATCCATTACTGTGAAACAACAACGTCACCGGAGTTAGCAGTGATACATCGTGTTAGCAAAGAGCTGTTTTGACCGCCATTGACTTTGCTCCATATTACACTGATGATTTTCACATTAGATAAAGTGTGATGAATGAGTCATTGCTGACAGTCAGTCATTTGGTTCAGAGAACAAACCCACCATCCTCTCCAGAGTTTGACCCCTGTTGACCCCTACTTTGTTTGCTGACAAGAAAAAACACTGTTCACTTGTGGAACATGTGAAAAAAGCCAAACAGTGAGTGAAGCTCACATTAATTATGTGATCAGTCTAAAAAATCTCTCATTAACACCATATATTGGTGTTGCCATGGCATGTATACATGCAGCAGTTTGGTGCTTCCGGATTTCCTTTTTTTGTTTGTGTTCACCTGCAGCAGAATTGGATGAAATTACCATTCAAAACTAATGTAGGAGTAGATGTACAGCACCCATCCAGCCTCAATCACCAAATCATGGCCTCAATAAAAGCGACATCTCAGACTCAGAGATGAAGTGCAGACACCAAGAAAATAGCGCATCAGGAAACACTGCAACAATGTCAGACTGAAGAGACGGCAGCTTGACCCCCCATCAAGCTTTCTTCCATCAAACACAGAGCCAAGAGAAAAAGTGGGACTCTGTACCATTACTGCCTCCCATCCCAAAGCCTCTGTCTCACTGAACTGCATTAGGAGGTGGATATGATGGTGGACGGCTGAAACACACAGAGGAGACAAACACTGAGGGAAGTTTTCTAGGAGCTGCAGAGTTAGCAGAGATAGATCCAAAGAAAGAAAACAGAGATTTTCTAAAGATTGGAGCTCCATCTTTGGTGTGTGATCACCTCAGGAAAGGCAGCAACTGTGTCAGAAATTAAGAGTGTTTGGCTGAAGAGCGGAGAGCAGGACTGAGGATCTGATCATTTTTTTACTCACTTCAGGAACTTAAACTGAGG
>JAOXYL010000059.1:22986206-22998122 GCA_028564955.1 Terapon puta
GGAGGGGCCCACAGCCAGGTCATTCAGATGACCTCATGAGTGCAGTTTGACAGTTTGAGCATGTGTTTGCTTATAAATAGGAAACGTCGGCACTGACAAAAAGTCACTCATTCAGTCAAACACACACATACTCGTGTCACTCTCAAAATTTCAACGGGCTGGAATTTTCTAGTTATAGTTTATATTCTAATTGTATCTTAGATTGTGGTGTGAATACAGTTTTCTGTATTCGTCATTATCTCTGGCCAAATGAGATTCATTGTGATGTCATGTAAGAAACTTTTTTTACACAGTTGTCATCATAGTTCAATTCCTACAGCACAGCTTGTTCCCTGAATACAGAAAAGTTAGCTTTGATTTCCATTTGAATTCAAACAATGATGCCCTCACTGATGACTGATGGCTAATGCAGTCCTGTATTTGTGCTCACTTTGTATGTCATACAGAAACCTAAAGATGACACTGTGTGTCACTGGAGTTTGTTCTCTGTCAACTTTTGATTTAGTAAAATTGTGTGTTTGAAATGTGAAAATGTGTCTCCATCAGAATCAGTTTAATTTAACTGATATGAACTGAAAGTGGTTGTAGCAGCCACCTATCAAGACCACAACAGATGAGAATGAGATGCTGAAATGAAACATTTTACAGTAACAACACCTTTGTGAGGTCCTTTAAATTCAGCATGCAAATACTGCACGTTGGGAAAGTAATGAACACAGACGTGAGTGAAACCTGTCATCATCAGAGCTGAAGTGTACCTTCACACTTCACCTGCAAATCTGATTTAACAGCCTGATAATCCCAAACTGCCTCTTAAATATCACCTCCACCAAAGCTTTATTTGCTTCTTTCACTCTTCTGTCGATCTGCCTGAGAAAATATGAAGCCAGGTTAATGGATTTTTATTTGATGTTGTTTGTATCTTTTCTTCATATCTGAGCTGTGATCTAATCCTCTGTCAGCTTCAGTCCACACAGGACAGCTTTAATATCAGACGACTGAACCAATGAGAGAGGGGGAATCATGACTGACAGGCACAGTAATACTGGCGCCGTCACTCATTCATCCACCGTTCAAGTCATCGAGCCTTCAGCTCCTTCTGCTTTACAGACAGAAGTGAAGAGAGCCGATTGTCAGAGGACAGTGAAGCTGTTTCTCACACTGTCTGTGCTGATGAAACACGTTGGAAAGAACAAGACGAGGCCGTCACTTTTGCAGGATCCTGAGCCTGTGACCAGACCAGAGTCAGAAGAGGAAAGGAAAGGAAAAATTGTGTACAGAAGCTTTCAAACAAACAGCAGCCTCCATTTACTCCCATGTGTAACTGATAGTGACACAATAATACAGCACAATACAGCAGCAGAACTAAAGTCAAAGCTCGAGGAGCACAGGAGTCACTAATAACACGAAGGAGGACTCTGCCCCATTTAGGCATCATCACCGAGAGCCAGCAGGAACAATACCTACAACTGGGACACCTCCATTAGAGAAGCTGTCATCATCCGCAACACAAGACCAACACTCTGCTAACAAGGCAAACACAGGTATCTGTGACTTTCTGCTGGAAGAGGAACTGAGGAAGTTAGCGAGCTAATCCAAACAACAAAGGACCAACAACGAGGTCATCACACACCACACAAACGTTCAGCTCATTCTTACTTTAGTCCTTTTCCTGCCTTTTTCTCATTTCTTTGACTCATAACCTCCTTCTGTATCACTGTGAACAAGCAGAGCTGCCGTTTGTTCCTCTTACGATTCTCCTCCAGTGTTTGTGTGGAACAACAGAGGAAACTTATCTGCAGACTGTCTGAGCATCATCATGTGAAGATACTAAGCAGCCCTCTGCATCCAGGACTCTCCTCTTTATACAAACGAAGAAGAACAAACCCACTGAGATCTGAATGGTGCTGGAGATAGTCGAGGCTCTTTGTTAAATCTCTTTTTTTCTTCTCAAGGAGGTCACTGGCAGCACTTACCTGTAAGAAACAAGAGAAAACAGGAAGCAGAGCTTCAGTTAACATGTGCATAATGCAGCTTCAAAACAAACACATCAGCTATCACCTCATTTATCTTCACTCAAAATAGACCACTGTTTAGTTTGTGGCTTGAACAACAAGACAAAGACTTTATCTCAACTGCACAGGAAATCTTCTCATGAGCACAAGAGGGCTGGAAAGTTTTCATTGTGCACAAGAATATTTATGTTTCTTTTCTGTCTCTTTTTTTGCACATCCCTATAGGGGCTCCATATAAAAGCTTCTCTGAGGGCGAGAGAAGGATCTTATCAGATCTGAAAAACATCATCTATTTTCAATAATGTTCGATTGCCAGAGGGAGAAAGTTGTTGAATCTCAGTGATCTGAACTCAGGCTGTTAGTTGGTTGGACAGTCTGTTCATTTCACAGTTCACACTCCAAATATCCTTTTTCCTGTTTCAGGCAAAGGACACAGACAGACACACAGAAGAGAGAGAGACTGTCTCCCCACCACCGCTAACTAACAATCCCTCTGACCTCTTCCTATTTTACAATGAAACACTTTCCTCCTGTCTCAATCAGCTGGCTCCCATCAAAACTAAAACCGTCTCATTCACCCATTCTACCCCCTGGTATACTCCTGAACTGCACAAAATGAAATCACGCAAACGGCAGCTTGAAAGACTCTACAAGAAAACCGGTTTAACTGTCCATCTACAAGACTATACAGATCATCTCCAGCAGTATAAGGATGCCCTCAACACCACCCAGTCCACCTGCTACTCCCACCTCATTCACTCTTTTTCCGCAAACGCCAGGATGTTATTTTCTACAGTGAATACACTTCTCAAGCCCTGCAACAATACCTCAAACTCATTCACCACCGATAAATACAACACCTTCCTTTCATTCTTTCAAAATAAAATTGATAACATTTACAACAACCTATCCCCCCCGCCGCTTCAGCCTCAGCCTGCTATCCCTCCACCACACCTGCTACTCCATCCCTCATTTCTCAGCCCTTAACCCAGTTCTCCCCTGTCTCGCCAGGGATGCTGTCCAAAATTATCAACAGCATGAAAACCTCCTCCTGCATCCTGGATCCTGTTCCATCCCGCCTCATCAAGGACTCTCTACCACTCATCTCCACACTTATCAATAAGTAATCAAATCCTCACTCAGGTCTGGCTCAGTTCCTCTCTCCCTCAAACTGGCTGCTGTCACCCCCATCCTCAAAAAACCTGGAGTCACCAATGACATTCTCCTCACTGCGGCCACCTCACCATTCTCATCCTCTTGGACCTCACTGCTGCTTTTGACACCGTCAACCACACCATTCTCCACTCCTGCCTTGAATCGTCCCTCTGCATCTCTGGCACTGCTCTCTCCTGGTCCAAATCATAAATTACGGACAGACAACAGTTCATTCACATCAACAATTGCACGTCCTCCACTGTTTCTCTGTCCGAGGGTGTCGTCCAAGGTTCGGTGCTTGGTCCACTCCTCTTCATAATCTCCCTGCTTCCCCTCGGCAGCATTATTTGCCACCATGATCTCCATTTCCACTGCTATGTTGACGATGTCCAGCTTCACATCTCCACCAAATCCATCACCTTGGCCACTCTGTCTACTCTCTCAAACTGCCTCTCCGACATCAAATCTTGGATGAACAACAACTTCCTCAGTCTCAACTGTGACAAATCACACCTTACGATTATCGGCCCAAAATCTCTCACCAAAAACACAGACAGTTCCGCCTCACCATTGGCAACTCCTCCCTGTCCCCATCCACTCACAGTCGCAACCTCGGAGTCACCTTTGACTCCGCCCATCACTCTGCTTCTCCGCCGCCGAAACCCTCATTCACACCTTCATCACTTCCAGACTTGATAACTGCAACAGCATCCTCTTTGGCTAAAACTCTAAATCTCTAAATAAACTACAATATATTCAAAACTCTCGCCTTCTTACTCACACCCGCACTCGTGACCACATCACTCCTGTCCTTTAACACCTCCATTGGCTACCTGTTCCCCAGCGCATTAAATTCAAAATCATCCTCCTCACTCTCAAAGCTCTCCATAACCAGACCCCCTCCTACCTCACCAACCTGCTCCATCGTCATAACCCTTCCCGCTGTCTCAGCTCTTCTGAGGCGAACCTCCTGACTCCACCACCCAGGACCAATTACCGAACCTGTCACCGAACCTGGGGTGACAGAGCCTTCTCCATTGCTGCCCCCTCCCTCTGGAACTCTCTCCCTAAACTCATCCGTGACTGCTCTGACGTTCATGCTTTTAAATCCTTACTCAAAACATACCTTTTAAAATGGCCTTTAATGTCTAGTTTAGACTATTGTGTTTTAATGTTTTTGTTATACATTGTGTTGATGATTTTGTCTTTTTCCTGTACAGCGTCTTTGAGTATTTTAAAAAGCACTTCAATAAAATTTATTATCATTATTATTATTAGAAACATCAGACGCAGACAGACATCAGACTTTCTCTGCTGTGGATACAGATCATTACAGTCGTATAACAGTCAGAGCTGAAACAGACTGAAGTGCTTTAACTGGATTTCTAATAAAATGAACAGAAAGACAAAAAGCAGCGTGTCAGACTATAAGCTCACTCATGTTACAGAAACCACTCAGCAGACTCACCAAGAACATTTAAAATAAGAGTTTCTCCTTTGATCCTTCAAACCAATCAGCTTAAAGAAAAGAAGAAACATTCACAGACTTTATATTGAAGAGCAGCTGAGTTACTGAACGTGTTCAGAGATTCTCACATCAGAGTAGAAAGTCGGCAGTCGTCCAAGGTGAAACCGAAATGCAAGAAACTAAAACAGAGGAGTGATGGTAACGAGATCTTTAATGTGGCCTGAGGAAAGACAATAACCTAAAGCTACATCACTCCACACCTCTTTCATACAACATTTGAATTTCTAAGACGAGCCAGCAGAGACTCAATGACCACGTACAGCTGAGCTGATAAAAGACACTCCAGCAATTACCCCCTCCCCAAATAAAATGTGTCCAGCATCATCTCATTTACATTTTCCTGTCAGAGTGTCAAACTGCTGAGGCGAGAGGACGAACTTCAGCTGGTTTTATGTCGACTGATGGGATTTTTCTTCATTCGGTCCACCAAGAAATAGTCTGTTTGATGAGGCTGTAATGATAAAAATGCCTAGTGACCCTTTAAAGACATGGTACTAATAGTTTGTCCTCCAACAATTCATCCATCCGTTTGATGACAACAAGGTGAGAGCAGCCCAAAGTCCCATTTTCACTGCAGCTTCAAGGAAATCTCAAAGCTGAGAGCTCTGTAGGGTTTTCTTTGTCGAGCCTGGACTCTTCTACTCGTTGGAAACTTTCACAAAGAGCTGGTGGCTTCACTTCATCTGTCTGAGTCCAACTCTGAAACTCATTTCAGCTACAGACGTCGTTTGAGTCAACATGATTACAAAAAGAAAGAAGAATGAATTCAATGTGGAGCTGCTGCATGTTTATTGTTTGTCAGACACACTGCCAGAAATTCACTCTCAATCAGAGTTAAAAGGAAAAAGAAAAGAAAATCTTTGGTTTCACTAATGATGAACTCAACCTTCGATGTGTTCTGTTCATCTTTATATGGTCGATATCAGTTTGTCTATAACTCGTACTAAAGAGCTCCTTCAGATTGTGTTCACAGCTCAACAAACACAAATGGTGTCTGTTACTTTCACAAGTCAAAGAAATACAGTCTTATGTTTCATTTTTGTACATTTTCTCATGACATGGTCCTCTGAGTTAAGCTGCCACACCTGATCTCCGGAAACACAGTGGTCAGTAACAATGAGAACATGGAGGTTGATGTGTTGGTGGAAAATGTGTTTGATGAAAGATGTCTCAACATAAACACCAGTAAAAGAAAGAAATCAGCTGATAATGGGCAGGGTGGAGGGAAAAGCAGGAAAACTCTGCAGAGCCTCTCTGATGAGGAGGAGGAGGCTGAGATTACTGTTTATCAGGAGGAAAGAATCACCTCCTATTCTGTGGAGAAGATCAGGAGGTTCCTCGCTGAGACTAAAGGGCAAAGGGCAGTGAAGACTAAGCTGTTCTTTCCTGATCAACGGTTTCATAAGTTCTGTGAATAAATGAGAAAAGAGGACTATGCTGATGACATTATGGTGGTTTAAAATACACAGATGGACATAAAGGTTTTAGAAGATAATGTAAGGCTGTACAATAAACTGTCTTCATCTAAAGCAAATTGGAGCAAGAGTGATGCTTTTGAAACAAAGAAACACTCTCTGAATGAGCTGGTTTTACCTGGAGGGCTTATCTGGAAGACAGAAGGTTTGAAGTACCTTAGGGTTTTTTTAGGTGATGAACTGTTTTTAAAGAAAAACAGAGGGGGGTTTAGAGTCCATTGAGGACAATCTGAACTGAAACCGTGATTTTTCTCTCTCTTCCTGTATTTTCCTTGGATTATTCAGCGTGTGGAAGCTGCTGTAGAGACGGGCGATTTGGGATGAATCCCTGTTTTGGCTGCTGCGGGAACCACTTGGTCATGGAGGCCTCCCGAGTCCCCATCCAGGGTAGGGGCAGCCGTGGCAAAGGACCTCCAGATAGCAGGGATTTCTAATCTTGGGGCTGTGCTGGAGTACGCTGGACCCGATCTACAGGTGACGGCAGGCTGGGCAGCTGGTCTGGCGTGGAGATTGCAGAGGATCGTTGACTACTGAACCACTGAAGGATCTGACTTGGTCTGACGGGAGAGGAGCGTCACATGCTGGGAGAATTCAGCCGAGGCATAACTGCCCCCTGTACCTATGACCCTTTCCCCTTCCTCATCGTTTGCCCCACTTCAAACCAGCAGGGGGAGGTTAACCTGAGGGAGGTTGAGGGCAAAGTGCTGTCTGTTTTGATGGTACGGTGTCTGAACAGACGGAAGCTGCAGCATCAGTCTCGGCTGCCTTGGACAACCCACCTGGCCTTGGGTGAGGAGATCTGGCCTAAATTAAGGAGCCTCTACAAGTCTCCGCTCTCCAAGAGGGTGGCGGACCTTCAGTGGAGACTCCTGCATGGGATTTTAGCTGTGAACACTTTTATATCTGTCCTGAACTCTGCTGTTTTAAACACCTATTCTTTTTTGTGCAGCAGTAGAAACTGTGTTTCATTGTTTTACAGAGGGTCCTTGTCTTGTTCATCTGTTTTCCATGTTGGACAGTTTGTTCAAGTAGGCAGGAGAGATACCTTCATTCTAGGCTTCAGATATAATAAGAATCAAAAGGACAAATGTCAGATGATAAGCTTTATTCTGGGTCAATTAAAGATGGCGGTTTATGTGAGCAGGAAGAGGAAGGTGGAGGACAGTGTGGATTGTGACATTGTGCTGTTGCTGAGCAGGATGATCAATGCCAGGATTCTGATTGACTTTAAGTATTGCAGAGAAATGAAGGATCTGAAGCATTTCTCAATGAGATGGACTCATGGTAGTGTACTGTGCTCTGTTGAGGAGAAGAACTCTTGTTCTCCGATTAGCTGGTCTGATCTGTTAGCAAATTATTTATTCTTTTTTACTCTACTTAGGTGAAATGATGTAACTCAAACAGATTTAATAGAGATGTGTTGAAAAATCCATCTGAAATAAGTGAGGTTTATGAATCTTCAGGTTCCTGGAAAGTGACAGACAGAAAATCACAATCCTGAAACAACAAGGCTGCTGGGAACTGTGAGTGAGTCCTGAACAACACAGAGTTCAGTTTGTGTTGAACTTCCCTCTGTTGGACTCAGACTGTTCCCCTTCAGTCCTTCTATAAGGGAGTTGGCAGCTCTGATCAGCTCATGTTGGATTTTACTGGAGGCTGATATTTATTGTTATATATTTATATATTTATTGTTGTTTGGTGCACTCTGGCAGAGGCCGGAGATCAGGTCGGAGATCAAAGATGAGCGCAGACGTCTGTCTGTTTGGACATTGTCTCTGAAGGTCGTCCTTCAGCTGACAACCATCTGTCTGCATGCCGGCCTGTGTCTGCGTCAGAGCGACAGCTGGAAGTGTCCCCAGAATGATTTTCTTTTCTTTCGCTGACACTGATTTTATTTGTCATTGTTTTGGCATTTTCACAAAAATCACAGGCAGCAGAGTTTAGTTTTTCTGTGGATTGTTTTCGAATTTTCGAGCTTGAACTAAATGACTGTGTTCCAGCATTGGGACTTTATTGTGAAAATACAGGAAAGCAGCTACAGTTGGGGCTATTGTTGACTGAACAAAAGGTTGTAATTACACTTTCCAAAATGTTTTTCTTCATCAGAAACAGAGCTGGGAAAAAGCCCAAATGAAAAAGGATTGAGCCACATGCATGAAGTGGAAATCAGTTGACAGTAAACAGACAGCTGAGTTTGGCCTGTGAGGCAGTTTGGAAAAATTGGAAAAAATGAAATCAATTCTGTTCATGAAGGAACCTTTTACATACAAACACCACACTTGTTTATCCTCGTTATTCTAAACCCTCATTTAAGATAAGAAAGCTCCTCTTTTTGCCTTCTGTTAGTCTGAAAGGCTTTTTTCCACTTTCCTCTGTGCAAACTGGATTTTTGTGTCATTTCAAAAGTAATATTAATGTTAGATTATTAGTGTGTGTGTGTGTGTGTGTGTGTGTGTGTGTGTGTGTACTTCAGTACAACATGTCAGGACATCAGCAGTGAGCAGCTCTCTCAACCTCTGACAGGAGAGAGGAAAGACAAAACAAAGGAAACAAAGGCAGCTTCTTCTATGCTGCCAGAAGAATTTATGGAAAGGCTCTGAAAGCTCGCTTTGAAGAGAGAATAGTAAGAATAAAATCATGACGAGCAGTCAGTGTATTTGAATCAAGACTCGACACTATGCTGTTGGCTGTGTCTGGGCCCTGTATTCAGGAGTTTGACAGTTTGACAGTTTTACAGTCGAATTTTTGGTCAAACTCATCATCTGCACAGAATATTTGAAAATCGCAACCTCCAAGAGTTTCACAAAGTCATGTGAGCCTCGCTGATCATTTCAGATGATGCCACAATGACAATGGAAACAGTGGTGTTAACTTCAATGTAAATCAAGATATTAAGTTAATTATTTAGAAAGTGTTGGCTGACTGTTCTTTCGAATAAACATAATCACAGACGGTGACAAACACATCAGAGCAATGTGACCGAAGCTCACCAGTCACTTTCACCTCCACCCTTACCCTCCACTAGCTACACTGTAAAAGCTCAGAATAGTATTCAGTCCATTAAAATGAGAATCACCCATAGACAAGTCAGACTGATGTCCATAGAACGAAAATGATTCGTAACATCTCACTGGTGAGGGGTGATGAGTGCATGTCCAGTGCAGACATTAAAGCAGCTGTGCTGAACGTGCGCTCCCACTCAAACAAATCATTTATCATAAATTACATAATTTCAGACAATAACCTTGATTTTATTATCCTGACGGAGACATGGCTTGGCACTGATGCACCGGCTGTTCTCACTGAGGCTTCCCCACCAAATTTTAACTTTTTATTTTCAATTAGAGAGGGCAAAAAACGAGGCGGAACTGCTTCGATTATAAAGAGTAGCATGGGTGCAAATGAAGTCATTTTTAACAACTATCCATCATTTAAGCATCATGCCTTTGTTTTTAGCAAACTTCCGAAGTGGCTGCAAATTTGACTAAAATTTTACAGAGCACTCCTGCAGAAATTTTACCAGCATCTTGTGATTTTATTGTGGACAGTTTTAACAGCAAATTAAAAACAACGCTTGACTCAGTTGTCCCACTTTTAACAAAGGGAATTAAAACAAAACCCAAACCCCCTTGGAGAAATACAAATAAAGATTGATTGTTGATATGTGGAATATCCTCTGATGGTCATGTCCAGAAATCAGTTCCTCACCATCACTTGGAACATTGATATGAGTGACCCTGCAGAGGATGCCTTCAATGGCAGCAGAAAAGGCACAGGTGATTATGACTGTCTGCACAGAAAACGGCCCCTGTATGACATTTTACGTGTAGCCTGCAAAGCGTTGTACCACCCCAGCTAAAATACTGCGAGTTGTGCGGCAATACATATAGTGCTGGTCAAAAACAACACAAGTGTGCAGCAGTTTGTCCTCATTGTGGCGAGCACAGATCGAATAGCGATGTGACGCACAAATGTTTTTCTCAGCCTCTTAAAAGACAGGAACTGACCCAAAAGTATGTTTTTGTTATCTCTTTGTTTTCTCCTTTGTTTTCTCTTTGTATTTGTATTCTTTTGCCATGCCGTGTGTTTCCTTGTCTCTTGTTCCCTTGTTCTGTGTATTATGGGTTTCTGTTAGGTTCTCATGTTGCCTTGTTTCTCGTATTGTCCTGTGCTTAGTGTGTTAGGTTCTTGGTTCCTGTCTTTTTGATTTATCTTCATTTCCTGCTCACTGTTTTATTCTGTATTCTTTCCTTTCCCCACTAGTCAGCACTTCACTTCCTGTCCCTGTCTCCCTGCCCTTGATTACACTTATGAGTTTCACCTGTTTTCGTTGGTCTCCTCACCTGTTTCCATTTCCCTGCCCCGACAGTGCATATATTCTGGTCCCTTTCCTTTGTTCTTTGTTGTGTCGTCTGTTTACCTATGTCAACGTCCTCCCGTTACTTCCCCTGCTCGTGTTCCCCAGTTTTTCTCCCTGCAGAGTGTTCTTGCCCAACCGTTTGTTCCGTTTCCCTGCTTGTCAGTCAATAAAGCCTTCACCTCCGCTCAGCCTACTGCTGTCTGCATCTTTGGGTCCACACTTCTACGTCCAACACTGACAGTTTTATATGATTTTGAGACCCATTATCATGACGATTAGCATGAGGCAAATTTTGTGTATGCTATGGACTATGGAGCAAGTGATTGGGCCATATTTTGTTAACGGTATAATACAGCTACAAACACATGCTACGAATTTGCCAGCTACTTTTTCCATGTGTCATGTTCAGGCTGATGAAAATCCCGTTGCAAAAGCTTTGTGTGGTGAGCTATATCACCAGTTTAACAATGCAATAGACGCATTAAAAAATTGCTACGGTGTGCAGGTTGTTGTGATGTAGTAGTGCGAATTACAGGCATTAAAAGAATCCAGCACCACCATCCAGGCATTTATGGAAGGCTACAAACAACCCGAACACCTCGACCCCCGAAAGGCTCTCTTTGGAAGCTGTACAAATAATATCAAATTATATCACAAGGTTGAGGAAGGTGAAAAAAATCAGGTACTATGATTTTATCAGTCTTTATCCCACAGTGCAGGCAAAAAAACTGTACCCAGTTGGTCACCCCCAGATCATCCTTAGCGACTTTGAATCCATCGATAACTACTTTGTATTTGTGAAGTGCACGGTGCTCCCACCAAGAGGGCTATGTCACCCGGTTCTGCCATACAAGTGTCACAACAGGCTCATGTTTCCTCTACGCAGCACATGTGCTGAAGAGCTGAATTAGACCAGTGTGTGTAGGAACAGCGATGATGAAAGGCACCGGGGTTTGGGTCTCCTTCGAACTCCAAAAGGCCATAGAACAGGGGTACCGGATTGTGTACATTGATGAAGTGTGGCATTTTTCAAACAAGACAGACACTTTGTCAGAGGATTATGTCAAAACATTTCTGAAATGTTAGTAAGAGGCCTCCGGCTACCCCGGCCATATCAAAACACCTGCAGAACAACAAAAGGTGACGGGCCAGACTAAGAGTGGTTCAGAAGACCTCCATGGAAAATTTCACAACAAGGACCATTACGTCGCCCGGATTGGCGACAGGCCTGGGGCTGGGGCCCGCAGGCGAGCGCCTGGTTGTCGGGTCTCCGCCCACAGGACCCAACCGGGCACAGCCTGAACTGGCGACGTGGGCCCGACTTCCCGTAGGCTCACCACCCGCAGGAGGGTCCATGAGGGGTCGGTGCGATGTGGTTTGGGC
>JAOXYL010000059.1:23056696-23069521 GCA_028564955.1 Terapon puta
TGCCTTTTCCTTTTATCATATGGAAGTGCCCAAAAACAGTCATGGATGCCTCACCTTAGTGTGCCTTTAAGCCTTTTAAGATTAATGAACCCCTAATTATTGGATACACTCTTATATGGTCAGCGCACAGTATTCTTTCACCCTCACACGTAGTCATACAACCATCATGACCTGTCCAATGGCCCGAGCACTCCAAAGCGGTAAACATCTCCACCTTCTACACTGTACCATAGAGCAGAACACAATATATTATTCACTAAACCTGCAATAACAATATGCCACTTGACCAAACGCTCCAGTTTGTTCAATTGCTAATTTCTGCCTGTGTCTGTCTGCTGTTTGGTGCTGAACAAGTGGGCTCGAGTGGATTTTCAGAGCTGCCTGCTGCAAGAAAAAAACAATGCTACGAGTGGTGCCAAAACAGTAAGGTCTGATATGCTACAAAACTAATATAAGCCGTTGCTGAATTATTGTCTATTGTATACAAATATTTATTGTAGTAACTTCTAAAAGAGCTGAAATAATTTGTTTTTTCCTTTTCTTCAGTTATCATCTTCCCTTTGTGTTCATAACTTTAGAGATTATCACCTAAATGGGCACACTTTCTCTTCTCATAAACATAAGCTCACACTTGATTTATTAAGTTATACAACCTGTGATATGAAGTCAACCATGCACACTTAAGGCTGTAAACCACAGGGAGAGGTCTTAAACAGCCTGGCAGGTCAAAGTATCAAGCAAACAGCCAACAGGATTCATCTCAACTACAACAAACAACCAGGTTTGCAGTGTCAGAGGCCAGCACATCTCGTGCTGTTGCCTCTTGTTGTCTGAACACGGTATTCAAATTTGAGGGGAGAGAGATCTGAGTGGTCCGAGTGCTAAAGTGCTCATGCAGGTTGTGAGAGTTCTGTTCAGTAATTCTTAATGGCTTTTAGCATCAACTGTAATCATTTATGACATTCTCTTCCTCTGCAGTGACCTTGTGCTTGTACCGTCGCCACACGCAGCACTTTGTTTCATCACTCACTTTTCAGACAGCTCGCCAAATTCTGAAAAGTACCGTTGTTCTCACAGCGCTTGTTTAGTCTGCGTGCATTGTGTGTGTCACTGCACGTGTATGTAAACCCCCGATGCTTAAAAACGTGAGTGTGCATCACTGTGCTTGTTCCGAACGCTCCCAGGTGCACATCTTTACGGACAATGCTGTGTATATGTCATACGTGATTTCACATAGTGTGAAGGTTTCGCGTGAGAACACAAAGAGTGTCATGCAGCCTTCAACGGACGTGTCATCGCTCACCTGGCATCTAAGAGAGACATGTATTCATCCATGAGTAAGTGCCTATACATGTTTGCGTTTGCTGTTGTTTCCACTTTCTTTGAAGGTGCGTGTGTGTGTGAAGACAACAGCAAAAGCCCTCACCTACAGGTACGCTCACGGGGGCATCGCTCCGTGATGTGTGTATTTAGGGATGTATGGAAATATGCATGTCAGTTTTCACACGTTTACTGTGCTCTCTGCATGCATGTGTGTGTGAAGTCAGAAAATATATATATAAGCCCTGCGTGTAAGCATGTGGATCTGCTCTGCTTTTGGACCAGCAGTCTGTCTAATGCCAGTTTGTGTGTGCCAGTGTGTGTGTGTGGTGAGAACAGCTGCGATATAGAGCCTGTCGTGGGCGTGAGGTAATTAGTGCAGAAGATGATTGTATTATTTGGACGGCCGACCAGCGCCGGGGTTCAAAGTGAAGGGAGGCAGGTGAGCTTGTACGGCCTGCAGCTGCATGTTAAACAACTCAAATGGAATCACAGAAGTCCCGTAAGGGGGGTAGAAGAGTGAGAGGGGAGGGAGGGAGGAAGGGAAGGTGAGAGAAAAACAGAAAGAAAATGTGAGGAGCGAGCCAGGAAAGGATGATGGTGAGCAGCCAGCGAGAGAAAATTATCGCCAATAAAACATAACTAAAGTCTAAATCATGCAGCGCTTTTGTGTGCAAATTAGACTCCTGCCAGTGTTCCCAAACAAATTCACAACAGTGAAATGAGCTTCAGGATGCCCTTTGTGGTAGTTATCTAAACTATGGGCACGCTTTAAGCTTACTACTACATCTATGTCAGTCTCTAACGCTCATCTAATATCTATGACTACCATCCTTAAGGTGCGCTCAGATGCACTGGAAAGAGAAATGTTGACTGTTTTAACTGTGCGGTGATGTTTCTGCAGTATTTATGCACAAATAGCTGCTGCACATTTGGCATACATGAGCAGTTACATTTGGTATGATAGTACAGTCGTCATCATGACAGGAGACACTGCTGTCATGTAACGGCACTGGCTGTCCCTCAGGTCCCACGGATTCTCCCTCAGCGGGTGCCTCGGGCAGATTTCTCAATTCTCAAGTTTTTCAACTGGAGCAAACGTGTTATCGTCTCAATTCGGGACACTTCTCTCGAACTGTGTCTTTTTCCCTGCTCTTTGGATTGTTCCAGTGACTTTTTATCCATGTGAAATTCTCTTTGCACTGCATTAAAGCACACCTTGGGACAGATCAAGTCTTGTGTACCTGCTTTGACTGTAAGGTTGGTGTTGGGAAGCAGCACGGACATCCATGTGATGCATATACAGTAACGTTGCATAGGACAAGTTAGATGCATCTCAGTAGTACTGCATACATTTAATTAAGAAGAATTAAGAAGCTAAACAGTGCTCTGCAGCTGCGGATAATTAATGTCTGTCGCTGTTTAACATCTACATATGTCACAGTGGAGAAGAGCCAAATTGGGTTGCACAACTCTGCCAAATATCAAGGATATGCTTTGCAACACTCCTTTAAGTCAGCACTGCTTCTATGCTGGAGAAGCTACACGAGTGCTCTGTCACCGTGATTGAATGAGTGCATTGGTGATGGACACTGTACCTGCTCTGGCTGGTTGGCATTGGACAGCGGTATCACCATCCAGATGATGTTGAGGTTGTTGAGGGCAGCGCTGGTGGTGAAGGAGCAGGGCAGGACGGCTGCTTGGCCGCGGGCCACCTGAATGCTGCTCTGGGACACCGTCACATCCAGCGCCCGCACACACACTGCAGGGAGGAAAAGTCACAATAGATGAGCGCACAAAGTACCAAGGTGTCAACAAGGAAATCAAGAGAGAGGAGAGCGCAGCAGACATGGAAACACAGTTATTACAACTCCCAACAGAGGCAAAGTACAATCATAAGATCTCTCCTATTGTAGTGTTTGTCAAAGAGAAGCTTCAAGGTCTCTCTACGGGCTATTTGACATAAAGATCTTGAGTCAGTGATGTTGAAAAATTTGTCTTTAGTAGGGAACGGGGAGGTCCACCAAGACAAAAAAGCGAAAACCTCTGCAATGTAAATGTACAGTACTTAAAAGCACTCTAAAAAGTACAATAAAAAACAACAACTCATAGTTAGTCTCTTGCTGCTGCCTTTTCATCTTTACAGCAAAACAAACATGATTTCTGAACCGAGCTCCTGTTTTGAAATGCTCTCAGTAGTTAAAACAAACATCTAGACCACACTGTGAAGGATCACATGAAATATGTAATAGTTAAATGGGGAGACATGATAGGCCGTCTCCTGAGTTATTCATTTCCTAAAACAACTTGCTTCTCGCTGCTTTCATGGGAACACGGCCTGTATCAATACATACTAAATGAACACGACAAGCGGGGATAGTAATGGTTACTCTGGATACTATTTGCTGCTTCCTGTGCACAAGCAGAATGCTAAATAACCGCGAAAGCTTGTTGTCTTGTGCAACAAAGGTCTTTCCTCTCAAACTGAGGAGCTGCTTTCCTCATCTGGACTCAGCTGTCAGCCATAACAGACCCACAGAGACAAATATGTACATGCAGAATCCTATTTCTAGACCAGCTAAAGACATTACGGCCTAAATTAAGTTAGATCTCCCCCGCAAGCATGTATCCATGTCCAAAAACCCCAATGGGAAGTAATCTTATCTAAACACAGTGAGGAGGATGATGGTACTGATATGATTACAGATAATTGATCATGTCCTGTGAATCGTCCTTGTTAGTGATAATGTAAGATGATGATCTTGCCATAAGTCAAGAGTTGAAACCACCAGCATGTCATTTGTGCAGAATGTAGGAGTCAAGCCAGAAGTCAACGACCACCTTATACAACAAAAATCTGCATCCCACAACCAACCAACACGTCCAAGTACTGGGATTTTTCTAGCTCACAAAATACAAGACATCCGCTGAAGCTTTAAGTGTCATTTCTGCTGAATTTGGGTTTTGAACACAGCCGTCATATTCTAGCTGACAGACTGCCTGTTGCTCCAGCTCTGTCTGTCCGAAACCTGCTGACTTCCTACGCTTCCCTTCTGCTGGCAGACACCACACGCCCTGCGGGCTCACTGCTGGCACAGGGGCGATAGGCAGCGCTCAAACCGCTCCGCTCGGTTATGGTTTACAGGAGATATATTCATGAAAAGACTTCTCATAAATTATGTAAGCAATTTCACATGAAGGCATTATATTCCACTGTAGTGTCAATATGTATCGTTTTCAATTGTATGACTCCTCACTGTAATCCAATTGCTTAAATAAGACTGTTTGTTAAGTGAACGACGCACGTCACAACGCAAACAATGAGCTCCCATTACTCTTTTTGACATGGACGGTATAAGGCCGACATAAATATGATGAGTAACAGTATCTATAAGGTCACTTCTCTAATCTGATCTCCTTCTATCCTTTGTGTACATAATGTTCACTTCACGTGCAGAATCGGCCTGAGTTCTTAGGAGGATTAGGGGCAAAGAATAAAGGAAGTTCACACAAAGGGTTGTGACCTTAACGGAATGTGCGATTGTCTTAGCAGCATGTGATCAGCGTGAGAGGTGATTCTCATGGCCACATCGATATTAAATGTAGAACGACGGGATGACTGGAGAAAGGAAAGAAAGAAAGCAAGAAAGCACGAAACAAGCGGTCCTAGAGGAATGAAGATAGAACGAGCATCTTATCGTCCCTAAGCCTCCTCCAAGGCAGCAGTCTCTCAAGCCCACAACAGCTGGAGGGCTCATTTGAAAACACTGGATTAGGGAACCTCTGTGCAGAGCCTGTAAGCTCCCACGGCCACAGAAGAAACGCACACTTAGACACACTCAGCAAACACAAACCAGCACACAGCCACACATGTTAACAAATATATGGACACATACATGCCACATACTACATGCAGTGTGTACATATGCATTCACGAGCCCCTCAGCACAAACAGACACACAGCATACCACCCACTGCCATGCACACATATACAAACTCATCAGTGTGTGTCATCGGTAACATGTACAGTAGCCCTTTAGGGACACTTCCAAGAGTCAGAGACAGGAAAGGCTCGACAGCTCACCAACTAAACTGCGGCATTGCAAGGCATTGCCTCATTATTGCACACACACTTCTGCCAAAGCTTCATGCCAGCTCCTCTGTGCTTCTCTTGGAGCATGTCCGGTAGACAAACGCTCTCACAGAATGAGCACTCTAAAGGCTCATTGTCAAATATGGCCACCCAGATAAAACGTGTACTCACTACACTCTGCTGTGTAATTGCTACAAAGAATATAGCTGTGCTAAATGAAATTAGTCCAGTCACAAACAAACCACAGTGACTTTAAAGTCAAAGATGGGCCACGTTTTCGTGCAGTGGCTGCTGCTTTCTGCTGCTCACCTTATTCAGTTCTCTACCCAAGCTGCTCCATTTCTTTGCCAACAAACACCTTGTTCTCTCCTGCTCTTTTCCCCAGCCCTGAGCTGCCCTGAGGCACAGCTCAGCAGGACCCAGACCACCCTGACTGACAGGAAATAGCCCACTGCTAGCTCTCCCTGATGATGACCATCCATGGCCCACAGTGGTGTGTACCTGCGATGAAGGCTGAACTGTTGCCTCAGCCAAGGCCTCACTGCTGATGATGGTAGACTGCTGCTGGTTGTTACTTCTAAATCAGTAATATCCTGTTTTGACAGGGATAATGACCTCAGAATAATATGGTTGGGCAATTTCGATCCAATTTAGTCAACTGCCCACTGACTAGAATGGCATATAATTTAAATGAACAAAAATGTGAACTACAGCAGCTCTTTAAATATAGATTAGCAAAATGTAACAGTTCACTGTCGACTCAGTCGGCAAAATTTAGACATTTGGCAAGTTCAGTTTCTCTATGAGCTGCAAGCTTTCACATACAGCTTCCTGGTGTTTTTGGGAACACTGTCAAGATGAGATTGCCTGTCTGTAATACAGGAGGCCAAGAAAGGCATGCATTTGCTAATTTGCACTGGTGAAAGGGATTCTTTGCATGTTTTCATCACAATAAAATCACAAAAAATGAAGACATGGTCATCAATTTCATGATGGAGAGAAAAATGAACACAAAATGAATGGTGTACACATAAAAAAGCTTCTAAGAGACATTTTTACATTCTTATTTGAATGCTTACTCTTCCATTTACACTGTATTGATGTATTTATTTTTTATCTTAATGTTTTCTGTGAGGTAAATAGGACAAAATGATGAACAGAGAATGAGCGAGGCAGTAAGAAAGAAGTGTGTGCAAAGAAGTAAAGGCAAAGGAAGAGCAAAGTTGGGGTGGGCAAAAAGTTTGAGCATTAATGGTCAGGGAGGAGGAAGAAAAAACTCAAGAGAAGGATACGCAAGGGAAGGGAGGAACAAAAGTCAGATGGGGAGGCACCGAGGGGAAGAATAAATCAGAAGAAAGAGAGAAAAGGGGAGGAGAGAAACAAGAAGAAAGGATCGAGGGAGGATGCTGCTGTTTCCAGAGAGGCCTAATTGATAAAGTCACCCCAGGCGGTGCTAGCAGTGCTTGTGGAGTGAAGGAGAAAACCACCAGCGTGTCTTTGTTAAAACAGCTCTCTCTCTCTTCATTCGGGAGCCAAGTGTCAAAACTGCTGTTGATTAATGCATGAGAAAACCATACACCTCGGAGAGCATGGAAATCTGTGTGTGTGTGTCTGTGTGTGTGTGTTTGTGTGGTGCACGTGTGCATGTGTGTGCACTTACTCACTCAGTCAAGCTAAGAAGCTAAGGTGCAGCCATGATGGGATGGAGAACAAATGCAGGGTGAATACAACACTTCCACTCGCTCTCACTCTCGCTCTCACACACACTCTCACACAGACACACACACACACACACGGAGTCCCTGCTTGGCAAGTCATTTGCATCCTGTGTTTTTATTCATGTGGCTCTTTTATTCATAGGCTTTACTTTTATTTCGGTTTCAAACAGATGCCCCCGATGCTGTGATGTGATGAGCCTCTGGCACAGCTTCACTGGGTGGGCTGAGGCCCACACACACACACACACACAGACAAGGAGACACACCTATACATATATACACCTGTTTAAGTGAGATGATTGATGATGGAGCTAAAGGCCTGACTTAAGGTAACAGAACATGCATCAATACATATGTTAAAGTTAAATATATCCAATCTTTCTTGCATTAAATCAGCTTTCATCCTCTTTGCAGGCGATGGCGAATGTCAGAATTCTTCCATTTTAATCTCAAATCTAAACCCAATTTGCACATAGTGTTTTAGGTTTAAGCCTAATTTTCCATGACACACCTATAACACCCATATTTCTAAACAAGACAGGGACATTAAAGTCATGATGCGTGATAGCAACCTCTTGTCAGCTGTGTTTTCTCCGAGCGTGAGACTTCTTAAGAAGTGAGGACAAGAGCAAGAGGCAGCAATGAGAGAGCGAGCATAAAATCATGTATCCCCTGCTTCAGGCGTGACAGTTGGCAGCTCTGATCACATTTCATGTTTAATCTGCATCCTTTTAGAATTTCTCTGCAGTCTCAAATGCCAATTGCGACTGCTTTAGTGCTTTCACCTCCACGCTAGGAGTGAATCTGCTGCAAGGACAGAAATGAAACACGAACACGTCTACACGTGGCTTCACGGGCACCAACACCTGTGCCCACGCACAATTGGAGCTCTGTGTCCCGTCCTCTTGCAGGCCCAGGGGCTTCGTGAGCCGTGTTTGTGGATAGCGGACCCTGTGATGCTGCCGCTGCCCGCGAGGCACCAGGGCGAACCGACAAGCGAGCAAAGACATCCGTGGGAAACTCAGGTGGTATGGCTGTGTACCCAGCTGCTCAATGGCAACTCATCAAGCACCACGCTCAAAGCACTGCTGGGGTGAAATTAAAGTCACAAACCAACTCAGTTTGCATCCTGAAAGGGGACTAAATGGCTGCGTGCTGCTTTAACACATCGCTTGTTTGATGCCAGTTTGAGAAATTATAATGATTGTATCTTAAATGTTTACTTTAAAAAGGGCTTTGACAAGTTTATTTAATGGTTAGCTTAGTTTAAAAGACTGTAAACAGGGGAAATGGCTAGTCAGGCAACATCTAATTTCTCATTTCGTTTAATCCATACAAAAGTGGACTGAAGTGGTAGTCTCCACAGACTACATCCAGCCAGGACCACAAGATACGATGTGCTCAAAAGTGAGTTTGAGAGGAGGTGGTCAGTGGACCAACTTAGCTTCAAGCAGCTGTTTCTTCCTCTTTTCATTCTTAATGCCGACCAGAACTAATCAGCGGCTGGCTGTAGCTTATATTTACTATAAAAACATTACAGTCGTATCAATCGTCTCAACTAACTCGAGAGAGTAAGTATATTTTCCAGAGTGTCAGCATGTTCCTTTAAGCTTCTAATGTAAGCTCTGCAGTCCATCTACATGCTTATTGGTGCAACATATAACATGTAATCTCATATAATCTTTCGAATAACCACTCAAGCTGCATTAGAATGTAATAAACCTATTTCTCACTTTCTCTAGATGAGGTTTTGAGAGGACGTAACACATAAGAGTAAACACACTGAACCTTTAGGACAGGCCTGTTTATAACCATGGTCCATAGGGATCACATCATAAAAGGTCCTCATTCATATTTCACAAAGAGGCAAATGTTGGTCCTGTCTGCTGTGCACAGAACGTAAGACAGAAGGACTGCATGGACTAAAGCTGAAAAGCTGAATGCTCAGTAACTGCTTGCATGCTCTGTCCATGCTCTGGTTCAAAGGTTTTTTATATCATATAATGATGATCAGAACTACATGATTGCTACATTTTTGTGTGCATATAACATGTTAGTACAATCACCATTCAACTGGTGAAAATACTCATTTTTTCACCTATTTGTAAAAATGACACTGGGTGAATGATTTTGGTGGGTTGAAAGCCATTCAGAGGTTTTGTTCACACTACCGTGTCCAGTCTCCCCTCTCTTTCCTTTCCTCTCATTTCCTCTGCATTTTTCCTTCCTCAGTCCATCCCGCAAACACTCACCCAATGAAAGAGCCTTAAAATCTCTTGCTCATCCTCCCCCTCATCCCCTGCCCCACCCCTTCCAGCTGACCTATTAGCCACAACAGCCAACACCCGAGCAGGGCGCACTGACTAGCCTACATAGCTTAATACTTTCCTCTAAACTGTACTGAGACTGACTTGCCTGGCTTACTGTGCTCCTAATGCACTGCTACGATAAACACGAGGCCTCATAGCCTACATAGCATGCAGCACTGCTCATAGTCATGAATGGAGCATCCATCACATTCCTATTTGAACAGGCCAGAGTCTTCTCATTTTAGCTAAATTACTTAAGTGCATGTCACTACAAGTATTTTACATTTACAGGGGAGAAATTACACAAATGTGAGCCATGTTCATTTAAACAATACTCCTGTTCTGACTTGGCAAGTCTGTCCCCCTTTATTTACAGTACATAGATAGACGCTTTGTACTTTTTAGCCCCATCAAATGTTGCACACAAAGAAGTGCGCATCACATGATAAGCAGAACATCCCCATTTGATCCTCATGACTGTTTGAGACATTGCAGATGAGGACTGAAGCTTTATTTGTGGTTCTGAGCACGCGTGATCAGCCCGCTGCCCTGTACAGAGCATAGTTACACAATGCCATGAAAACACAAAAAACAGGAGGAAGCAATTATTTAAATTGAGGGGTATAACATATACAGCTTTTCTCTTTTCTCTTCGCCCATAGAGTGAGTCAAATAGCTTTTCAAAATAAGGAGTATTTCACTTTTACAAACAACAATCTAAAGACAAATTGCCAATACCAATGAAAGTTACTGTGAACAAGCTAACGGGTGATCGACCAAACTAGTGAGCTAGGCTGTGCGCACTGAGCGAGCAGAAGGTTAAAGTAGGCCACTGCCCTCGTGCACACATAAGCCCGGGCACTGGAAGACTACTGCTAAAGCAGCAAACAGATGGCTCCGCACATGCAGCCCTGGACACAGCTACGCGCACACACTTGCACACACAATGTCCAAAAAACATCAAGTACCAACTTCAGTGGAGTACACTAATCACAAATATACAGCTCTAAACGACAACACCACTCCCCTGCTCGCTCACGCAGCACACAGCGAAGGGACACGCTGTTTTGCGAGGTGCCGGCACATGTTACTCTGTGTGTTGTTTCAGATGACAGCTGAGGAGCCAGACCTGGATTTCCCCAAAGAAACTCTGTTCCCTGTCACCTCGCAGCCACCTCGCAGCCTCCGTACCGTCTCTGCGTGTAGTGACTCCATTTCCTGTCAGACTTGCATGTTTGGCAAACCTGTCACAGCGTCTGCATGTAAATCTAACATCCTGGCAGGCGTACTGATCTGCCAGTAAGATGACATGATTGGCAAGGGGTTCTGTTTTGCTAGTTGGCAGTCGCCACCCTCAAGTCCCTTTTAAGTGGGTGACAACATCCTGGTTCTGCCAGAGATGTCCAAATGAAACGGCACACTGTGTGTCTATGTGTGGTATGAAGGTGTGGCTGGTGTGGAGGTAAGACTTAGCAGAATGAATGGTGTTTAAATTGCAGCGCTCCTGAGTGCCTTTAGTTGACTTGGATAAAACCAATGGAGTGCAACAAAATCATTACTATTATTGCATAAATTATATTAGATATTTTTCCCCTAAATGAATCAAACAAACCAGAGTGTACAAGTTTGTAAAGAAAACTATTCAGAAGTTTCATCTCAGAGTTTCCTGTTTGAAACACCTTGAAACTGGTGTGTTGTGGGGAGGCAGCGCTGTTTCCCCCTCTGTACTACATGTTGGTGGGTAAGGCCAAACTCCTGGCACTCTCTCCACTGTCTGCACGGCCCAGGTTAACGCAAATACAGTCTAAGCCTCTCAGTCCGCCAGCCAGAACCTCACAGCGCCAGCCAGAAGATAATACCAAAGGACTATTCCTGGAACCAGCATTTAGCCTGCGGTAACCTTGTCTGTTGCCCCTCAGTTAGTAATTGGCTCTCAAGCAGAGATTGCTCTCTCTATTAATTGTCTTAGTCTTTGTTCTTTTCTCTGTCCCACTCACTCTGCCTGGTTTGACCCCCCCCCTCTCTGAATGCATTTCTCAGTCTGTCTTCTCCCCCTTCACTACAGTATAGCTCTCTTTTAAATGGAGACAGTGATTTTAAGCCCGCCAACGCTGGCCGGGCCGCCTGGGAGCAGCAGTGCTGCTGCAGGTGATTTGGTCAGTACAGTTCTCTGGCAATAAGGGCCCATAATGATTTATCTTCTGTTTGAGTCCCTGTGTGGCTCACCTTCACGATGAACCCTCGCTCAGCTCAGCGCCACTGATGTGTGTTATCAGAGGAAAGCAGAGAGCGAGGCTGGAACGTACTGCGGAGGCCTGCATCACATATGATGGCAGATATTTTAAAAGGGTTCAGTTAAAAGTAGTTTGTTTAACTGCTTAAGATGAGATGTACCTTTAGTTTTTAAAAGAAAAAAAAAGCAGTCTAAAAGCTATTCCTTAGTGGATATCATACATACAGTAAGGATGTCGCATTTGTACAGTTTAACACAGAATGACAGTGTGAGATCTGAAAGGCAGGAGGCCACTGTCTGCAAATACAGATGTATGTATAATGTAAAGGGTAAAGTGATTTGGTGATGTGAGCATGTTTAGCACAAGTGGAGAGGGAAAGTACCAATAAAAGGTATTGAAAGAAGGTTGGAATAGAAAAATAAAGATGCTCCTCTTTATCTGACAATTCTCAACTAATGTTTAGCATTAAACATTGGTTAATAATATTTTTTTACTCCATGTAGTCAACTAGATCAGGGTACATTAGTGTGAAAAAAAAGATAGGGGGGAAACATGTGTGGCTATTAAATGAGTAGCTTTCTATGGAAAAGGCTATGCTATTTTTTATCATATTATTCTTTTCTATCAGATTATTAGAAATGAGGAAAATTCTCTGGTAGCAATGTTGTATTTTAGCCTGTTAGCATGCCATCTGTCAGTACAAACCAGGTATTAATGCATCTCTAAAGTCATAGTGCTCGCAGAGGCAGAGTGCCTGACCAGTCGTGAATTAGAGTGTGTTTTCTGAGGACAGCAGGATGTCAGTCAGTCAGACAGGCATGGAGACAGGCACAGGACTGTAGGGAACAGAAGGACCAGACCAAGGCCATTTCCCCACAGGAGCTGTCGCTACGTCTCACTTTATTATCTCTGCCAATGAAGTGTAGAAACTTTTCTTTTTCTTTTTTGTCATAAATGTGTCCTTCTTGACCTGCTGTCCTTATTATTAGTGATTATTTACGTGATTATTAGTGATTATTTAAGTGCAAGAGATGGGTTCATGTGTGTGTGTGTATATATCGAGAACGTGTGTGTGTGTGTGTGTGTATATTGAGAACACATCTCTTGCACTTCACCAGCTGTCACACACACAAACACACACACAAACACAC
>JAOXYL010000059.1:23074298-23087433 GCA_028564955.1 Terapon puta
ATGTATGATGCTCGGGTGAGCGGGCCGAGGGCTCACATTGGGAGGGTACTGGAAATCAATGGTGGTGTAAAGGACGTGGAATGGTGAACGCCATGCAAGACCTCTGAATGTGAAAGAAGCTGGAGCTGCCTAATAAAACACAGTGATTAGTGGGACAGGAGTCAAGTGCAGACGTTAGCAAAAATAAATTGTGGATCTAGAGGATCATAAATGGGTCTAATATAGACTGAGAAGTGGATTAATGCATGGATCCATTTTTTCTTTATGATACATATACATTTATGTGAGTGTGAGTGAATTTTCAAGTAACTGTTACTTCAAATAGGCACACTTCCCCATGGTATTTGTACTTTTCATCATCATTCAGTAAATGAATGCCTTACACATTGCTGTTGCCTGTCCTATGAAAACCTCCAAAATATATATATATATAATTGTTTTATACATATAACCCAATAAAATATGTTTTTGTTGTATTGTTTTGTTGTTTTTTTATGTTGCATGTGTCGTGGATGTATAAGGGAGAGAGCATTTGTAAAGGCTGTGTGAATGAAAGCATTCTATAGACAGAGATGGGAAAGGAAGAGCCAAAAGGAAGACAGATGACATATGAATGGGTGAAGAGTGAAGCGCAAGCGCAGAAAGAGCTAATTAGACAGGAAGAGGATAGAAATGGCACAATGACACGACATGAGGAAGAGTGAAGGAGGAGAGACACCTGAGAGGAGATCCAGCATTCAGGGCCGGCCATACCCAGAGGAGACTGAGGATATTTAGTAGTTACTTTCCAGCCTTCCAAAGACGATCCCTGCACGGTTCCCCACTTACAGTACGCTAATAAAAGGAGAAAAACTCTGTAATAGATGGGAAAATGATCCAAACTGAAATGGGGAGGTACACTTTTTGTAACCTTCACATGAGACCCTGAGACTCTTTGTCATTCTGGATGTTGAATCATCAAAATCATACAAACATGTTAACTATATTCAATTATGTTCATTTTCTGTACAGAACAGGCGTGTCGAGGATGCGATTCTGCTTTTTGGAATTCCTCATTGCGGGAAAATATCACCACCTGTAACATCATTTATTCAGAGACCTGTCCCCCCACTGAGCACTTGTTTCTCGACATTTTCAACAGCAGGCAGTGTTTCTGTTTTGAAGTCAAGATAAGGGATTCCTTGAGCAATGATGCATTATTTCACAGTAATTACAGTCTCGTTATTACAGTTTTCATTTTCCTTTCATTTCATTTCTTTCCGTCTTATCACACGCCTTGTTCCTTTCTTGTCTCATTTGGGTTTCATTCTACATTTCCCTTTAGAGTCTCGCTGTGTAAATTGGCAATCCAGTGCCACAAAATGTGCTCTGCCGTTTGATCCCGCCCATTCCCACGTGAGACATAAGTCATGACACAAATGGCCCCACTGGCATAGATTTCAAATTACAAATTGAGAATTAAGACATTTATTGATCAAATCATTGACTAAATCCACTGAGTGACAATGTAATTTCATTATGTTCCACAGCTGTTAATGGCTGCACAGAAAGTAATAGCTCCATATTGTTGTAGCGCTTTGTTGTTTTTCTCTGTCTCTGTGGACGGGCTCAGACATCAGGGGGTAGTGCGGGTGGTATCGCTGTGTGAAATTTTGCGCTGGGGCCAATGAAAGCTTTTCCATCACGGCATCATTTACATTCAAATTAATTCCATCAAAAGCAAAGCTGAATGTTCAATGAGCGGAGAGTGGGGCTAGCTGTCATCTCCCTTTTCTCTGGAGAGAGGGGTGAGAAGGAGAGAGAGAGAGAGAGAGAGAGAGAGAGAGAGAGGAGAGGGGGAAACAGCGAAAGAAAAGTAAGGTGATGGAAGAGTTAGAGAGCAAAAGATGCATCTGATTTCAGCCCTTGAATGAAGCCATTAGAACAAAGAGGCCTGCAAATTAATGATGACTGAGTTCTTTGGATGGGTTTGATGCAAAAAATTAAGCAAAGTGAGCGATTTTCACGCGGTTGAGAGCAGCACATCCTTTATCCAGCATCCAGTGATCACTGTTATTATGCCTGTGCCACGACAATCATCACTATGGATCCATTTGAATCAATATTAGAGCCTTAAACCCGGCCAGTGACGCCACATGCAGTCGCACACACATACATACAAACACACACACACACACACACACACACACACACACACATAAACACACACAGCTTTAGGGCAGGGCAGAGAGCAGCCCGGCAGCTTGCCTGCAGTGGCATAATTGCATAGCATGTCAAAAACACTAATAAATAAATCAGTGATTACTTCCCTTTGTGAAGTGCTGCAGCCCCATTATTGAATATTCATGTAGGTAAATACATTCATGCGAGCTTCTCTCCTGGGTGTTACAGTTTGCTTTTTTGTAGTTTTAAAGCCATCTCCTCTCTCACCGCACGGGGAGGCGCACAACAGAACTGCTTTGAAAAGACATGAGTGCTCTTTATGTGTTTATGCATCATCCATATGCATATTTTAAAGGCTTTCGCAGCATTATACATCTTTGTTCTCGTAATTCTTCTGAATGCACGAAAATCAGTGGATTACTTTGCTTTCATGACCCTCGGTGGACAATTTCATACACAAATTCAAAGCTGATTGCTATTGACAGAGGACTATCGATTCCTGATCCCCCGAGGCCGATATCCGTGTAGCATGGCAGACACGGGGTCATTTCCCGCTCCATTGTTTCTGTGATATCTCATTGGCACGAAGTCTAAATAACACCACCTTTTTGACCTGCTCGTCTCCAATCATCTCTCCCAGCAGCACTAACGCGCTCTCGGCTCCGCTCTCCCACTCTCTTCCTGTCTCCTCCGGCAGCTCGATTGCATGAGAGCGTTTGCTCCGTCTCTTATTCACTCTCGTTGTCTTTCTCACATTCTCTCATGTCAGCGTTTGCGCGCGAGCATGCCAGCGCACAGCCCAAGTTTAATGTATGAGATACTGCACGCGCACAAACGCACATCTATATCCGTGCAACACACACACATACGTACACACACACACACACACACACACACACACACACACACCATTGATGGCAACTTAGCCTGCGTGATTACTGTGACTCTAAGCTGCTTAGGGGTTCTGTCCCATCTGGCTCTGGTGTTTGCGGCATCATTCACCCCCCCTCCACCACCACTCCCCAACCCACCCCACACACATCGCCCCTTTCTCCCGTCCTCCTCCTCCTGCTTCATCCCCCGTCATCCACTCTCCCCCATACACCGACGCGCACACACACACACACACACATGCGCACACACAGAGGGAGAACAGAGGCGGAGCAAAAGGGATGATAATCCCGCGTAATCTGGGTTTACCAACTATTAGGGCTCTGCAGTGTTTTGTTACGTAATCTAATCATCCGTAGAAACGTGCAGTCATCCACCGGAGTGAGCTTGTGCGAGTATGTGTGTTCGAAGTGGAAGCCGGAAGGGATGCCTCCTCGTGCCACCTGGACCATGTGGGAGGAAACTCAAACACACACACACACACATGCGCAGGCTAAAGTTTCACAAACACAGATATAAATTATGGCATAATAGGGCACATGCAGGTTAGTGCTTACATGTGTTTCATCCACATGCCCAATGTGCAGACCGCCACCGAAGCACACGCTGAGCCACAAACACTCACGGAGTAAATGTGGCCAGGAGAGTCTGTAATTTAAAGTTTAGTGCCACATCAGAGGGCGTTCAGACTCCAGCTGCTCTAATAAACCTCCTGCCTTCTGGTGATGGAAGAAGCACACATGCAAATAAACACAAGAAACACAACAAACAAAAGTTTTGCCCCTGAACGTCGCGTCAAAGCACATTAACGCGGAAAACATTAGCCATCGCAGTGGAAGATGTGCACTTATGGATCGCGTTGACACCGATAAATCTGTGCGCACTGAACTTTTGACAACCTTTTCACATCATACGCCATTCACATTAATACATTTAAAGGCCGAGACATATTTAAGGTAGAGACTGAATTAACTTGCACATGAGGGAGGCTGTTAATGTTTTTGTGTTTGATTATTGATGAGACATAAATCCATATGTGAACTCCACTAACATGTAAGTTATCGAGGTTAAAATATCACGCAAGTGTTGTATCCTTGGCTTAAATACCTTCAGCTGTGCTCCACTCTGGTGTGCCAGCATCAGCTGCAATAAATACTGCACGTGTAATCTCATTTAGACCAGTGTAAGTTAATATTATTTTGCACTGTGCTGCACATTCGACACCCAGAGTACACGACGCGAAACAGATTGAGAGGACAATGTATAGTTTCATGCTGCGGCCTCACAACATATGGATAAAAGGGATTAAGTCTATCCATATACTGAATCATGCAATGCCGATATGGCGCAGTGCACGTGGCCTCTCAGAAGATGTAGGGATGATACGGAGAGCGAGGGACAAATCCTCAGAATCTCTTTTTTTGTCTGCTGTCTGTCTCACTGCACTTCACACATGATCCCGGGAGGATTTTTCTTTCTGCATCATGACTTCTTAAGGGAATAAAAAAAGGTTCACCATTAGTTCCTCGCACTCACAAAGGGAACGTACGAGTCTCATTGAGATCAAACATTTACGTGCATTTGCAGCAATATTTCTCCTCCACTTCTGCTCGTAAAACTAGAACATGGCAGTCCATCTCGGAGCTTTCCGCGCTTTTACTCCAAAAACCTCCAGAGGATTTCCCAACAGGACTATTACAGACTCTATTTCAGTGAGAGATGTCATTGGGCTTTCTCACTTTTGTCGCTTTTTGTCTGCATCACTGGCTGTGCTGACATGTCTTTTTTACGAATCTCTCCACACCTCCCTCGCTCGCTCGCTCTCTCACACACTCACACACACACACACACAGTATATACACTTTCTTAACCAAACAAGACTCAATTTACACCCACACTGACATTGTTTCTGTTCTCCTAATAGAAATGTTATATTTCTTATTATTTTTCACCCGTTTTAATAATGTTCGTTTTTTGATTATATAGTAAGTGATTGTGGACTTGTTAGCATCCAGAAAATGATATTATAAATAGAGAAGAACCTATCAAATAGTTTTGCTTCACATATTCAATTGAAATAAAAATGATGTGCATTGAATCTTATTCTTGACCTTTGGAAACACTTTATCTAATATAGAGAATCTTTGAAAAAAAATAATTTAATCATAAATTTCACTTCCACCTGTTCTCGATTTTTATCAGCAGATGGAGTTCATCAGTGCATTTCTTCAGTTTTTTCAAATATTTAAGAAAATAATAACTAAAAATATTTTGTAGATAATGTATATTGACAGCAGCCATATTATTTAACTGAGTGCAGCGCCTGTTCAGGATGTGCTTGTTCAGAACAGGCCAACTGCTTTGCCTCTCGTATTGCTGAGTGCAGCTTTCTCAAGAACCTCTCATCCAAACAGCTTCACACTCAGCACTGCCCGTCCTGAAGCTGTAGTGTGAAATGGATCGGATGAATGGCTGTCCAGATGATCAAAGGACAGACAGACAGACAGAGGCAGGGAGGAAAATAAGTAGTACGTGGTCTCATTTAGATCAAGTTCTCTCTGTCGAGGGAGACCATGCAACCTTATCAGACAACCACAACAAGTCCTCAAGGAAAAATAAGTGAGATGACCTGCAGTTGGCTGGGTTTTTCACTTACAAGAAAGCTTCAGAAATTTGCAAGAGGAATGAAATACTATGGCTTCCAGTTCCTGTGAGCAGGCTAACAGGAGTGGACTGTGTACGTGGAGGGGTCTCACCCACAGGGCCGTCCCATGTGGCATCACCTTTAAACTGCTTTTCTGTCGTCTGCGAGGTGGACAATTTGAGTTAAATACAGAACTACAAAGGTCGGGCAGAGCAGACTTTGTCTCGGGTCAGCCCTCACCTGACATGGCTGTTTCTCTGAGACCCTCAGTCGTGGAAAGTGCATCAGCCAGAGCTGAGTGTGAAACAGATGTGCTGCCCCCCCATCAATCAGCTGTCCTAGCATGTACAGTATAATAATATACTGAAATTATTTCCGTATTGAACAATTAATAATAAAATAATGAACTGAATATAAAAAAACCCCCTGGGGAAATGAGATGGCCTTCCAACCAATGTGTGTGGAAAGGGAGGCAGAGAAAATGTGGGGGCAAAAAAAAAAAAAAAAGCGTGAGGAGTGAGATAGAGAGAGAGATGAGGCACCCATCATGCTCAGCAGAGGCTCACATTATGAATGATTCATACATTCATCTTTAACGATATTTGAAGAACTTTCGATTTCTCAAATGGATCGCTTCACATCCCCCCTGCCACTTCTCGGGTTGATATTTCTTATGAGGGGAGAGAGAGCAATGTGTATCTATCTTGTCACATCCATATTTTAATATATGTTTAATTCAAACTGTCCATTTTTCCCTGACACATATTGCACGGGGCATTGGCAGCACCGTAAGCTAATTTGATAGCTACCCTCGGAATGAGCACTATGTATAAAATGTCATATGGGGGGACATGATGGAAATATTTGCATAGACCCATCTGAGTATGATTACATTAGATTATTATGGATTGAAGAAGAACGTCAGTGGGGTAGTGCCATATGAGTTATAATAGCAGTGATAATGTACAATTATTAAACAAAGAACAGGATTCACTGTTGGGGGAAGACACAGGCTGGCAAAGGCACAGTCCCTGCTGGCTATTGTACAGTGTATTCATTATAAGTGAGACAATGAGAAGAAAAGCAGGGCAGTGTGTGTTTCGAGGGCCAACATTATCACCATTCACCACTTTCCACAGAATAAGAATAAAGAAATCTTGGCCAAGATAGTCGACTCTGCGTGAGTCTGTCGGAGGGCCCGCTATGTGGAGGTAGTTGAAGTATGTCTTTGTGCTATAAAGCAAGTGCTGTAAATAGAACCAAAGTGTATCACTGCCTCTGCGTTCCCTCATTTTTATTCACAATGGTCCCATGTGGGGCCTTCACCTAATGAAGTAATGATTACTTAGCTGTCTGCGTGTTAAACGATTAACACATAATGAGAAAAGCAATCAGACTTGGTAGTGTGTGGCATCCTTCACCTGTTAAAAACGGACTTGTGAGGGGTGACAGTGACACAGAGGAAATCTACCGCCGCGGAGCGTGCGGTTGCTCCCGTCGCCGCCACCGCGATCAATTTAATGGGCCTCCATATGGCGCTGCAGAATCAATGAAAGATCATTGCGGATTCCTCTCAGCACTTAATGCTGGAGGGGAGCAGGAGAGTCTAAATTTATACTGGAATTCCGCAGGGACGTCTCAGAAGAAATGGCGAGTATACCTACAATAAGTTTATACCGGCCCCCTTCTCCTCCTAAAGCCCTTTAGTGGAGGGTCAGGGAGAAAACGGGGGGAGTACGGCTACACTCTGAGAGCACTGACCCATATTTGTACCACAGAACTGTCACAGGCTGGAAAATGAATGGGTGACCTTGGTTGCAACTCATACCCACATCTTGTCTTGGGGATAGTCCTAGAAAGACGGCGTTAGCTTTGGGCCCGGCCGAGGAGATGAAGGGAGGGATGGAGGTACAGGGATGGAGTATTTTATTCCCCCTCGCAGTGTGTTGTATATATATATTCAGTAGCAGTAGGGGTTTTGTGGCGCGGTGGTTAGTCATGCACTCAGGTAATCAGCATGCTCACCTGAAGCACATAAAGCAGGTTTAATGCAACTGTCGAGCAAAAGGAACCGCAGTCCACACTGTGCAGATGTGACAAACGAGTCTCTCGGTTATTGCACCACTTTGTCAGCAGTTATTGTCTGTAATGTATTCCAAATGACGGGAATCATGTTGGGAATAATGAGAAGGGAAAGTCGCTGTTGTGCTTTTCAAGATAGAGTCCCAGTGTTATATCACGCATGCATCTAATATGGACAAAGGTATGATACAGCTACGATATTAAAACAGCAGGCGGACATCATCAAACAATGCCAAGCATATGAGCCTGCAGCAGTTGTGAATCCCGTCCCCTGATATCCTGCCTCTGATAGAAAATGGAACAGGAGGGGGAGAAAAAATCTCTTTTCTCCGCTCTAGAGCCCGTTCTCTAGGAACTCCTCAATCTTCCAGTTGGTGCGCTCAGACTTCTTGCTTAGATAGACAAGAATGGAAGTTTTGTTGGTTATCCTGTATGGCTTAATAGAGACGGCTTCGCCTCCGGGGTGGAAAGGCAAGTTTAGAATATCAATTAGTATCAACCAATTCTTTGTCTGAAAAAAAAAAAAAAAAAATCTGCATCACCCCAAGCTGAATTTCAGAGAACAAGCTGGAGATAAAAGGCAAGGGGTGGGGGCTGGGAAACACGAGGAGATACAGTATCTCTGTGTTGCTTAAGTTGAGTTAATGTCTAAGGGCTGTCTGAGTGCAATGAGGTCTTTATTTTCAAAGCAAAAATAATTGGTTGGATTGGCACCATAATGGTTTATATTAAGGAGATTGTTTATTATTCTGAAAAAAAGCTAAAACCCACGGACCTTAGTGGATTGAAAAGGAAGTACATATTAGATATAATATCAGAGGGGATGCCTTAGATCTTAATACCCATTTAACTTATTTTGTATTCATAAATTCCTTATCTTTGAAAAATAAATAACCACCACTACAAAAAAGACAACAACACAATACGCATGTCCTTTTGCCAATCTGTGTGTCTGGGGAAGCAGTTGGCTGTTGTGTAACAAAAACAGAAATGTGCAAGAAAAGCAGTGAATCTTGAAGCCAAACAACATGAGTTGCCTGTTACAGTGTGCGATTGTGTTCTTGTGACACAACGTGACCCACAGTGATTGATGTCTCTATTTAATCGCCTGTTTGATGTTTTTCATTATAGCAACTATAGCACCGGGACCAGATTTTAACCCGCAGCAGACTCTCGCAAAGTTAGAAAGATCCAAAGACGGCGCCCCTAACTCAATTTATAGTGAGGACAGAGAGGCTTTACAAAGAGCCGGGGAGAGAGAGACATTTGTCCTGGGGACAGACGGGGGGATGATCAGCACATGATGCAGCCCTATTTGATAAGGTTACGCCTTGTAAACTCGGAGCTACACACACATACTCACAAGACACGCAGATGCATGCACACAAACATATAAGGACGTACACCCAGACGCAGCTGGGTGATATTTCACATCCAGGCAACAACTGCAGCCGAGAAAAATTTGCAACTTCCGGAGGACTGGAATTATTTAAAACAATTTTTTCTCTGACTCGTATGCCACAACTTAAAAGCAGAAAAATGTGACAGGTACATTTTCGCCTTGTTATAAAAAGCACTTTCTAATTCAAGCTCCTTGGAAATTTCTCAGTCCCTGTTTGGAGTTATTGTGACAAAAGACGTTCCAAAGAAACGAAGGAGCAGGGCGTATCGTTTGGGACAAAAATACAAGCTGGAAAAATAAACAGCACCACGTCCATTCATCTCTTTGCCATCTAATGTTCCTGTTGGGACATTAATACTGTAAAACAGAGTAACCCGATAGGGGAGCGTGAGAGACACGGAGGGGGGGGTTGTTAACAAACTTGCCATCTAAAAATAAAAACTGACAGTCAGTTCCACTTTGCAGTTATCTCTCCATCACACACTCAGCTTCACACATGAATCCCAGAGAGGCTGAGATTCAGCCATAAGCCCATCCAAGGATCGTTTTCAGCCCAGTGGAGGTTTAAATCATACACAGCTTCAAACACATCCCACGATAGCTCCTAGGGAGAATTATAAACACCTAGCTATGATAACACGGGGTCAGATTCAGGGACTACATACTGTACACTGTTAGGATGCACAGGCTCTCTTCCAGCCATTAAACACTACAGACAGGAGCATGTGGAGGGAAGTTCAGGCCAGCAGCTCTTATTATTTTCACATTAATTCAATAAGAAAGAATGTGACTGTGGTTCTCTAAAAGGGCTGTGTTTAATTACAGAATCTGGGTCTTGAATTTTAATTCTCTTTTGCTTCTAATATGTCAATATTTGATCATTAATTTACAAAATTACAGAAAACCAAACAGATGTTTGCAGTTTTTTACCTGAATGTAACCATTCAATCACACTTTGTTGGTCTGGTCGAAATACCCCGAATGAAAGCAGACTCATTATGTGGGTAACCTGGAGAAGCTGGCTTACAGGAGGGTGTTTAGGAGCCTGCTTCAGTCTCTGAATATAGAGTTGGTGTAATTTCCATCCCATCCCTGAGATTTCACACTCACTCCTGTGAAAAATCACACTTAAAGGGGCTCCAGTAAGCAGGGGCTTAATTGGCTGTGACGTGACATGCATAATATCAGCTAACTCTCAGCTTAAAACACACGGCACCGGAGCAAACACACACACGCACACACACATACACAATGTATTCACAAAAACACACACAACCGATTATACAAAATTACTGTATACACACACACATGTGGGAAGACTGCATCTGATCCACATATCTACGTGCAGTGAGAAAAGCATTTTAAGAGGCATCAGAAAATCATGCAAATAAGTTAACTCACACCTATCACAGCATGGGAAGGAGAGGCAGAGAGAGGGCCTGCGTGCATGAACTCAGCTGGAACCGAGCCGTAATGAGCAGGTCAACTTCTGTCATAAATCACACTGAAGATGTACCACAAGGAAAACATGTCTGGCCCACAACAAGAATACATTATCCAGGCTATTATCCCCCCTCCATTGTGAGCAGCACTGAAGCTTTATGTGGACTTGTTTGCACAGAGTACATTGACAGACGCTGAAGATATTCACACACCGTACAGTGAAGCCTTCATCACTTGTCAGTAACCCTGGCTGCTTGTTAAACTGACTCAAGCTTGATTACTGCCGATTTATTGCATTCCCCTTTGATTGATTGTATTCAAGTACACTCCCGCGATGGCATAAGCTCTGAATGATTGCAATGGAAATAGATTGTGAATAAGTGTGTGCTTAGTAATGACTAAAGACTCATATATTCTGTGTAATCCGGCTGGTAATTACATACTTGCAATGTTCTGTGGATTTAGGACTAGTATGAAAAGCTATTTATGTATTCACGGTTCACTCTAAGCTGATTAACGAGCGTGGTGATCGCTGGTGAAGACTAATTATTGTAGCCCGTTAGTTCCTTCAGCTCGTTAGGCATGCTCACGAGAAATGTGTCCTCTGGTGCCAGTGTTTTGCATATTAAAGGACATTTATAAAACACGTTTACTTCATTACTGAAAAAAACAGGAGCTCCTTAAATTGTATTTGATTTGATTTGATTATCTACACTATGTCTTATGAAAACTGCTTTCACAGAAAATACAGCTCATGAAATGAGCCTCAAGGATGCAATTAGTAAATCATGCAGGATGTCTCAGAGTAATGGTATGCAATTGGAAATGCTATTCAAGGGAGAGATAAGCTGAGAATGATAAGAGACACATTCCTTGGCCCTGTGGTGCAGTAAATCTTTAGAGATATCAGGTAATGGACATGGCTCATGCTGGTGGGAGCTAATTACTGCTGGACCACCAGTGCAGCTAGTTATAACATACAGCTGCAGTGATCATAATACACCAAAATTAGGAGGAGCGATCACCTTGACACATAATGGCTGACCCAAGTGCAATTTCCTGGTAGGGGATATCTGTGCATCTCTCAATCTCACGACACCCACTCTCACCGTCCCTCCACACCTCCGCTAAGAGTCAGACGCAGAGCGAGACTTCTGGACACATGAATCCCGCGGTATGTGGAGGCGTCTGGGAGACGGGTCCGAATTAGCACAGCGTCTTGAAAAGGCGAACAGACGGACCAGGCCTCAGCTTGGTATTTCAACATGACAAAGATGAAACTGTACACCGCTTCTTGGAATAGTCAGATCACTTAGCGGCACCGGCAACTCGATCCCCTCCTCACTTTCACTGGGGTCAAAGAAGCCTCTCTCACCTTCTCTTTTTCTTTCTCACCAGTCTCGCTCACACACACATACACACACACCACATAGATCAGTTGGTTTATATGGTCTGGACTGGTGTGTAAAAGTCCCAAAATAACTGTTGACACAATTTCCTTTGCCATTCAAATGGCACAGCTGCTGTTGTGTAAAAATAACACAGAGATCTTGAGGTGAGGTGTCTCCAAAGAAATCATTACGTCAGATGTTAGATGCTGATAGGTGATAAGATGCAGCGCCAATGGAAACTCAATATGGTGAATTATATGCCGCTGACTAGCAAAGACATACAAAGCAGGGATAAAATCCTGGTAAAGCTTGTGCTATGTAGAACCTTTAAGCCAAAGGTCAAGTGGAAGTTATTTACAACCATCAGTCCATTTCCAATACGTGCAGTTTCACACGCCAACATTTTCTAATGTCTTTTTTTTAATGTAACAAGCTTTACTGAATCATGCAAATCCTCATGTAACTCTTGATAAGAAAGAGGCAACTAATCTAAACAAAGAATATTCCCTCAGGATTCACACATGACCATAAGTATGTGTGTAAACGCTTATCAATTTTAAACTATTTTAGTTTACTTTTATGGCTGCGAACATTTGGGATCATTGGCTTCTTTTGTTAAACTGACACTCCAGCAGTTTAGTCTTGCTTATCCAAAGAGTGGATACGGCCAGTAAGGTTGGGGTCCTTCTCAAGCAACATCACACAGGTTTTTCTGAGTAGTGCGAGCAGTACAGTGATCATGTTGCCCTTTTAAACAGAGAAGACTTCTCTTTTAAAAGAATCAGAAAACTCAGCCCAACCGCTGATCAAACACATTTATTTTTCATGCAGTAAAATGTGCATAATAAAGACAGATTTGAGATTTTATATTACACATTCCAGATGGGGCACGAGTGAAATAGAAAGAGAGCGTAGAGAGAGCCCACACATGCTCCACTGTGATGAGCACTCAGTGGGGGGCAGGTGAGGCAGGAGATGGCTGCAGAGAGGTGGTCAGGTGTGATGTGAGCAGATCGATGGGCCGAATGGCTGCACCGCGGGCTCAACATCCCACTGTGCACGGCAGAAGGCAGAGCAGGAGGCCGCTCAGCCAGGTCTACACACACACACACACACACA
>JAOXYL010000059.1:23102616-23123172 GCA_028564955.1 Terapon puta
TGCACTGAACTGCAGTAGATTTTACATTCACTATTTACTTGATTTACTTCCATTGATTTGACTCTAGCATAATATGCATTTAATCTCATGTACCCATAATGGGTTTTATGCCCTGCATCAGTTCACCTTGTTACCTCAGAGACAGCCTTTAAATCTTTGCTTGAAACTAATTTTACAAGCTTGCATTTTTGCGGTTGGTATTAATGCCCTCGGTTGTGACGTTTCTCTTCTTTTAACCCCTTTGAACAATGGGCGTCATCACCGCCAGCTCCCACAACTCTTCCATGTCTGCCACCCTCTCCCTCCCAACTTCCCTATCCCTCCATTGTCCTCAGATCATATTATGTGAACTCCCATTACATGAGTGGTAATAGACTCTTCAGCACTAAGATCCTCTTTATTATCTGTCAACTGTGGAATACATCTCTAAGCTGATTAGGCAGAGCTGTCTTTTCAGTGTTTCAATTAGGAGCGTTTTGAATAGTCGAGCAGATTGCATGCCTTGTATTCATTACTGACGTCCTTAAAGCACTACACAATGTTCAAATACAGTAATCCAAGAAACACACTGCAGCAGTAACGATGACGACAGAACCACAGAAGAATGACATCATGGCAGTATTTAATATTGGACTCACAGGGAAATGAGAAAAGTAGCTATTAACAGCAATCCAAAGCAATTTACAGCAGCAGAGAGGCATGCAAATGGCCCAGCTGGCAATCATACTTCTGTCATGCACACATATATGCACACATACACACATGGGGTTTATGGTTGTCTTTCAAGGGCTACACAAAGCTAATAAAATGGTTCAAGGAGCATCAGCATTGCCAATGAAATTTATGAAAAACATAAATCATGAAAAATAATATTAAAAATGTATTACAGTGGCCAGTAAGACCGCTGGAGTTAAACTGTCTGGTCTGTCTCAGATCTTTGGGGGAAGAGCATCAAAATGCTTGTACATCTCAAAATATTTTGTCCTCTTTTATATGCAGAACTTGAACTCCCAACGCACCTGTAGGTCTAACAGGTTGAATCGTTTTTTTATTTCTATAACTTAAATGCTCATGATGAGTTTCCTCAGTGACAGCTGTGTTGTCACTTGATGTACCATTGTATTTTATCGTGTTCTTTTTCTTTCATGAAGCCATGTCTACGTCTCTGTGTTCTATGATTTGGCTAACCTACAGGACTAATCTCTGCTTTGGGGACAATAAAGTTGAAGTTGAAGTTTCTATTGACTTTGATGTCTATATCCGCATTTATATACATGTCTGTGAACACCCACATGCTTAATGTCACTGTTTGACATTCGTGTTCATGTCTCATCAGACGCTCAGAGTGGATATGTCCCACATAGGAGACCTGATGTCAGGGCAAGAATGAAAGAGGAGGAAGCGGAAGAGGAGGAAATTGAGGGAGAGGAGCGGATGGATGAGGATGTGACTCCTAGTGCTAATGGATTTGGGTCAGATGACGAGGATATGATTTACTCAGTGCTACGGTGTGTGTGCATGTGTGTGTGGGAGCTCGCATGCACACGTGGAGTGCATGGTTTTGTGATGTCATTAGCAGTCGAGCCAAAATATGATGATCTCGGGGTATTATCGGTATCTGTTTAAGGTATCCGGCTTTATCAAATACCCACTTGACACAGGAGTCACCATCATGTTTTATCGTTCTGCCTCTGTCTGACTCTCTCGCTTTCACACACACACACACACACTCACAGAGACACACACGCTCACTAATCCAGTCAGTCATTGTTAATCCAGCTGTGTGCTGGTACAGAGATGTGCTGTACATGGCTGACAACCATGTCACTGAGGCGCTGATGTCATACCTGTCTGTATTTTGGGAGCTGATGCGGTCACTGCTGCGAGCCACTCAGGGACACACACCGCACATCTGAATATATCAAGGCGAATAAACCTTGTACTCTGGCCTTCGCGTTAAAGCACACTGCATTTCTCTCTGTGGAGATCATCAGTGTCATGAATGCATGTGTCTCTGCGCTCAGCGAAGTGTTGTTGTCATGTTCTCAGTTGTATTAATTTGACAAAGAGCTCAGCTTCACTTAGAACATCAGTCTGAGCGAGTAGGGCAGAGGAAAGAAGGGATACAGTCGTATACACTTGAGGATTTCCGCAGTAGTCATGTACCATTTGCCGGAGAACAACTGCAGAAGAGCAGCAGAGAGTCAAATGCTTTTTCCCTGGGCACCTCAGCGGTACTTGCAGAGGAAGATGAGAGCCTTCTATATTTTAAATGAGATCTTTTTTTTTCAAGCTAGAATGATCTTTTCACAGTTGGGATTTCACTCTAAAGCCCCTTTGTCTAAAGCTGCTGCTATTCTGTGAAACTGGTATATTTTCAATATTTAATCACACACTGTCATCTCAAAATAATTGTAGTTTCAAACCAAATTGATCACAATGTGTATATTGTCATGTAATCAACTCTCGGTTTGCTGGAGAGCTTCAACAACATGGGCCTGGTTGTGTCTCTGATCAATAAGTCCCTGTTTCAGTGATTTTTTTTCTGATATAAAGTGCTAAATCCTTTCCAAGATGATTAAAGCAGGTCGAATCCGCTGGCAGCCAGCAACACTTTGAGGTGTTCTACATTTGTCAGCAGCATGGCCAGCACAAATTTGTTAGTTGTTGCTCTGATCCTCCCAGGGCCGACCGCGCCAGCTGTTAGGGAGTTCAGAGTCAGCCGAGTCGCAACATAAGGGCTTACTTGATGTAGATATACTCTCTGCTATAACCAAATTTGTTGCATCACACAAATGAGAGCTGGTCCCTCATATTTACAACAATGTCAGGTGTATTGCATAGCAAACAAAGGCAGCTGACAGTACTACTAGCACCAATATATGACATTATGTCAAACTTGATCATCATATCTGACCTTACATCTGTTTGAAATAATTGTGAGATAAAATCTGAGAATATCTTACTTTGTAAAATAACACAATAGGTGTAAGACTAAACAATTTTACCTGTAATTAATTAAAGTAATGTAATGAAATAAAATTAAATAAATCCAATATGGCAGTTTTTGTGGTAAAAGTATTTCCCAGTTAAGTTAAATATATCACTTGGCTTTCTGGATCTGTTAATTAAGGATGTTATGTTAAAGCTGATGTTGGACTGACACTGTTCACGTTGATTGGGCAGAGCTACAGATGTTTCCCAGCAATGGATTTACACTTCAGCAGCCAATAGATTTCTTCTGTTTGAATGGGGCACCCAATTGAGTTAATCGCTAGTTTGAAACTAGCTAGTGGTTACTAAGAACTTAAGAAGGACTTTATACACAAACTCATTTACAACTGAGGATTTACAATATCTGGTGCAAGCCAATCCGTGGAAGTAGTTTTCCTTGAATAATGTGCATATAGATAAACATATAAAGTGTAGCTTCATGTGTTCCTAATGGAGTGGCTTTTTACGACTTTCACACTGAAAACCAGAGGGTATGCTGTAGTCTGTGTTCATGAAGCCCAGATTAGGATTTGACAGCCTGTGGAGAGTGGCTGGCGTGGGTGTTTATATGTGTGTACAGAGAGAGGGATAAAGAGAGAAACACTGAGGAGACATCCAGAAATATTAAACAGAAAAACATATAAAACAGAACGCAAATATTAACAGGATGTCGAGACGAGATCACGGAAAAGTGCACGGGTGGATAGAAGAAGAGAAAAAAGGCCCATGAAAAAGAGGGAGCAAGAGGAGGAGGGGAGGTAATGGGTTGAACAGGAGAGGACGAGAAGCATCGCATATGAAAAACGCAGCTGGGAGGGATCACAGCAAAATTTAGACAAAACAAGGAGAGGAAATGCAATCGGAAATAAACTGGAGTGACAGATAGAGGGAGAGATACTGAGCACTAAAACGTAGTAGAGGAGACAGCAGATGGTGGGGATTATTCTGGACTAAAATACTCTGGGATCTACAGAGGGAAGGCCGCAGACATAAACCGTTACAGAATCCATCTGCCAGAAATAGACCAAAAAGAGCTGTGGGTCCACCATCGCTGTAATGATCAAATGCTGCCTCGATGGCAAAAAACAAATCGGCTATAACTGTCATACTAAACAAACCCATAAATACTGTCATATCTCAGCAAAGATTAAATGCTGATGTTCTATAATTCTTGGGCTTTTAGGAAAAATCAGTTGAGAGAAACATTTAAACATACAGTACATGTAAAACTACACACACCCTTGCAAATGTAAAATCTATCTGAGTAGACATTATCGTATCTCAGGTGGCATTTTTGTCCAGACATAATATGGGACACGCTCGGAGTGTTTCAGCATGTGCTTGTGTGTGATTATGACTGATACCGTAAGACACCCCTAATCCACATTTTGCGTTGACTGTGATTAGGACGACAGGCTGCACTATCTATCTGTGTGTACACGTGTGCAGCGAAAACAGTAACAAACTGGTCCACAAATCTCCCCAATAATTCCTGCAATATCCATCCTCACACAGTCTGTACACACATTACGGCAGATACAGTCTAATGCCTGCTAATCACCCTGCCTCCCCCTGCGTGCAGAGAAAAAGAGAGGATAGAAAGACCAAAGAGGTCTGGAAATAAGTGCAAGACATTTTTACCTTTCCCCGAGTGTAGATCAAACCTTGAACCTGCAAAACAAAGAAGAAAACATAATTACTGTTGTGTTCTGAAGGAGCACAGGCGAGGCCGAGCAGATCGTACAGTGCACCACCACGGCGATGAAGCTATTTAAACAAAAATCAACAACATTAGCTTCTCTCTGTAGGCAGACAGAGCCCACGCCATGCTCCGTTCCTGTCTGCAGATTTTCCTCAATGCTCCTCTGTAATTGCCTATTGAGCCGTGTCACTCAAGGCTTGTACTCTCTGTTCCTGCAACAGCAACTATTTGTTGGTACGTTCTAGTCTCAGCATTAGTGTTGGGATAGCAAACATATTGGCTTATTTTATGTGTGAAAGAGACGACGAAGAGAGATGTGTGTGTGTGTGTTTTATTGACTAATTATCTACCCTGACAGGGGACAGTTAATTAAATCTGTCCCTGGCACTGAGCATAAAGTAATTATTGTGCATGGATGCATATCCACCAAAAGAAGTCAACATCCACATGTACTAATTACAAGTCACGTGCACTAACACACACGTACTGTACGCACGTCTGTAACAGTCACAGAAAGAATTTGGAAATGCCGGTCCTCGGATTGCAAGCAGGCACCATTTTTTGCATCATTACCTTGTGTAGCATTTGAGCAAAGAAATCGGACATCTGTAAGTCATCACAAACTGCTTTGCAACGGCACGCGCACCCAAGCTAACCTTTAACTTAGTTCTCTGCCAGACAAAATAAATTCCTCCACTGAATTGCATCTGACAGGCCACCAATATCATCTTTACTAGAGTTGTCAATACAAAGCCATCAATCTATTGTACTTCTTCTCATAGCTGAACACACCAGCGTGGTAGCAGCATACAATACAATGCTTCTTACATTTCACTGGTACAGTATTAAAGAATGAAGTCGATTACAGAGGTTCCTGTGAGGGCAAATTAAATACACTGCTACTGTGCAAAATATGATTCATTGTTTCAGCTCTGTGCTGAAATGTTTGGTAATGATCAGTGGCCACAAAGGGCATAACAGAAAATACTTTGTATGTTTGCATCTTCATCTTGATAAGTTATAAATATTGGATTCACTGGGAATATGAATGAATGTTTCATTTGCCTACCAATGCCAAACTGTGTGAACCAACGTTGCCAGCACTTAATTCCCAGAAAACAACATTTGCTCCCCAATTCCCTGAACAGCTCTGCCCTCAATTAATGGTTTCCAGTGTGAAGCCAATGCACTGGGACAAACCAGCTCATGTCTGCTGGATGAAAGACCTGTTGTCTACTTGGTTTGTGCATGCGCTAACAGATGCCCGCTACATCTGCTGTCTGATAACCGGGTCTGCTCAGCGGGATGGCCAGTAACATTTTGCATTTGGCATTCAAGCTACAGTGCATGTTTGGGATTCTTTACCTTCACTGAGGGTGGTTTGAATGTTATCATCAGTGATAAAAGCTTTTTGCCTGAACAGAATGACTTGACGTGACCCCTATTGGGAAGAAAAAACAACATACATTTAGCTGTGCATTTCTCTCGCTTTGCTCTCTAAAGACTCCTGTCAAGACTTACTTTTTATCAAATCTGATGATTTGTAATAGCAGTAATAAACTACTTCTTGATATACTTTTCTATTTTATCTGGCTTTTATTTTCTTTGTGCAAAACACTGCATCATTGTCCCGCACTGTGGCTCCATTCACAGGATTGTGAAAAGAGGAGTCACGGGCAGTTACGATCTGTCCGCTGCTGAAAAACCTTTGATTCTCTCAGGCCGAACAGAGACTGACCACCCAGGCTACAGGAGCCCTGGAAACAACAGGAGCTGCTCTGGCATACCAATCAGCCTTACAATCTGCAACTGACACACACACGCAAACATACACACACGCACACACACATATGCCTGCGCTTCATGGGCAAGTTCAGGTCAGTGTTTTTATATAAAAAAATATGCAAAAAATATGCTCAATCACAGGATCAGAAGTTGAATTTAGCCAAGTTGTAAATATTTCACATAAGTAATGACTCAGTATGGCTGTTTTGTGACAGAACAAATGATGTTCAATAAATCACACGCTGTCATTATGATCTTGGAAACATACAGTCATGCACTCACTCAATGGAGAATCCTATTACACCCCCTTCATGTGTGACAAGATCAAAAATCGCCTCGTGCTTGTTTAGGTAAGACCGCGTTTACAAATTCGATTCCAAGGCAACTAAAAGGTCCTCAATGATGCACACGGTAATAATAGTTCACATTTTCTGCATGAGCTGGCGGCGCGGGCAGACGTGTGAGGATGACGCTTCGCCTGGGTGATCCTTTTCAGCTGCTGCCGTTCACTGGCCCATCAGCAGCGGGCCCTCACACTACCTGCCACATACAGCTAAAGTGTTCTGCACTTGGAGACGGAGAGGAGCAATCATTTCATCAGCTGTTAAGCAGCGGTGCCTGACCGCTCTCATTCAGATGGGCCTGCCAGCTGGAGCAAAGGCTGTTAAGAAAGGGGGACAAACAAGTGCTGCCCTTGCTGTTATTTTAACATTTAAAACACACATATGACATATAGAAGTTGTCCCTGCCTCTGAATAGAAACTGCAGAAATGTTTCTTGAGGACTGAATCAATATGAACACTGTAATGATGTTTGGATAAACTGTGCCTATCAGGAATATAAGAGGTGACTGTATATTATATATGTGTTCAATGAATGAAAAGTGATATTTCATCGAGCGACTGGCAGCCAAGAGCAAAAAAGCTAAAATAAACATTTGATGTGTGCGCAACAGGTTATATATTTCCCTGTCTGAATGCCATTAAGCTCTTTCTTTCCTTCTCTCTAAAACGGTGTGATTAGTCACTGCGTGAGTCTACCCCGAGCAGGTTGAATTTAATCTCAACCTCTGAGGCACTTTACGGAGAATTTCAAACAATTACCCAAGCTCAACAATTGGCGGTGGCTGCCAAGCACCTTCAAGGGAATGTTAGTTTCCATGGAGACCAAGCCACCCCAGCTGTAGCCCCCCTTCCCCCTTTCACCAGGAGTGAAAAATGGTAAAAACCCATTGACGGGCACATATCACAAACCTGGCTTTCTCTCTCTCTGCACTGTCTTGGCCTTTGTGTCTCACTCTGACATCACTGTTTGTTAATCTGTGCGTCTTTGTTCGCCGTTCAGACATCTGCCTCTGTGTTTACTCGAGTTGGGAAGTGCTCATTGATGGTTCCTTGGCAGTTTCCTTCAGATCCAGAGAGGCGTTCGTGGGAAAAACATATACACATTTTAAGGAAAGCTATTCAGTAAGAAACTAAGTTGGGATGTTTTCAGTAAAAAAGTTCTAAAAACCCCACTGTACTCTACCTGCTCAGCACCAAACAGACACAAGTAGCTGCTGGACACAGCAGAACACTTGGCAACTAAAGAGGCTGAAATATTACTCAATGGACAGTCTTGAAAAATGCTTAAACTAAAAATGCTAATTAGTTTTTTGTCACATTTCTATATGTGATAGTTTTAGTCCAGTTTTAGTCGACTCAGTTTTACAGAAAGTATTATTCTTTTTTCACAGTGGTTAACACTGCCCGTACACAGACAGCATTATCAAATGAAGCTTACCTTTAGAAGGACTATTCAACCTCATTTGTTCACAGAGCCGAGACAGCTAGCTTGATGCTAACTGCTGTTAGCCTGACATGCTAGCTGAGGCTGTGCTAACATTAGCCAGCACAACGTCCTCTGTCTCTTCTTCACTCAGCTTCTTTCTTTGCCTTTTTTGTTTCTTTTGGCAGCCCCGCTGTGTTTTGGGGAAATTGTCTGCTTATTTTCGCTAAGTTTTTACGCTAGCTTTTTCCTGAATATTTCTCACAAGCTAACTGACAGGAGGTCAGGTACAAATTAATCCCGCTGTTTTTAACCTGATTTTATTGAAGAAAAACTGATCCAGGATCTGTGTCATCTAAACCACGTGTTCTCTAGGCCCGCCCACCCTGACCATTAGCCAATCAACATAGAGCATTGCCACTCGCTTAATGCCAATCACTGCTGTTTCATTAATTTGATTGGATAATTAATTTTTTCCTCATAGCTGAGCGATCGTGCCAGATTGCCCATATGATCGATCCAGGTGTGCCACCCTCTGACATTTTCGGCGAGTTTCGTGTCGTCATGTTTTCGTCATCAGAGTCACCATCTCGTTATCGTCATGAAACAAATGGGCGTCACTGAAATAATTTCGTCACTGTCATCATTGACGAAAACGACACTGATGGGGAACAAAAAAAAATCTTGTGTGTGTGTGTGAATATTAGACTTACATTCATCAGCTGGCCAGAAACATAAATAAAAATCAATGTTATACTGCTCCATATTTGATGCTCTGGTGTAAATAAGAAACTATGAGCAATTCACTTTGATCACCTTAAATGGTGGTAACATGTCAGCACTTTCTGCTGCCCAGGGGTTAAACTGGGCCGGAGAACAACAGAGTTCAGCTTCATGGTCTCACCATGTTTCCAACTCTCACATTTTTTTTGTCCACTTTCATTTTCAGTGAACACATTGTCTCGTCCTGACTGAACAAATGCAGAATGTAGGCTCCCCTTTTTTTTTTTTTTTTTAACTTTATGAAATATCCCTGGTCACCACGCAGCAGCAGGATCGATACCTGTGTCTCTAAATTGAGAAAGGGACACAAAAGCGGCAACTTCATTGCTCAAGTGCTCCTCCTCTGCACAAATCCCATTTTAACCCCTGCTTCTGGCCAATAAATACAGGTTTAAATTGGGTTGACAGTCATAAATGGCAGCTCTCATCTCAACACGTCACTCCTTGAATCCAGGATCTTCTGCACAGACACTGTCCGTGTTATATAAACAATATAGAAAAGAAAATAGAATCAAATCACCACTCTGAGCATCTAGTCACACACAGAAACAGTCATGCTGGCACACACACACACACACACACACACACACACACACACAAACACACACTTAACTTGTGATCAAGGTTCAGCAACAAAGGCAACAAACTGTGGGTTGGTGGGCAGCTATGAAGCATTTATGTATTTGCAAATGCCGTCTATGATGTGCCTGATCTTAAATCAAACAACTAGAATTGCACGACTAATTTTCCTCCTTGTTTTCATAGCTACCTCCTCGCTTTGCACTTGCTCTCCCTCTGTAGCCTAATGATGTGGATTTAGCCCGCTCTTTATTCTTCTTCTAAGAGTACACTGACGCCAATAAAGCAAATCACTCTGGGGCGCCTTTAGTTTTGCCTGCATTCCCGAGGTCACGCACCGAGCAGTGAAAACACGAGTTTGAAGATTTTATTGCTAAATATGTAATTGCTGTAAGAAGAGAAATAATGTTCAAATAAATTATCGTGGTGTGTATGTGAGTACGAGTACGCCATGCACTGTAAAGCTTAGTAAAGCCTATACGGTGCACATTTATTATTAAACTCACTTCTATACAGTCTTTTGTTTCTCCAGATTGCCTCACTCGCAGCTTTCCTCCTGTCTTAGAGAGAGAAGAACAAGTAAAGAAAGCGAGCTGCTCGGCGGACACTGAAGAAATGCAGCTTCAAGGAGACAAAAACGAGTCTCCCAGAGGCAAACCTACGCTCAGCTCGCCTGCTAGTGTGTTCAGCCAGAGGATGTTCACCAGGTAGTGAGCGGCAGTGTTGGAGATAACATGCCCAAACAGACTCCCTCAGGAGGTGGAGCATCCCGGTAAAACCACACAAAGCGCGTCTTTAAAAACACATCCTTGGCATACGTTCACACATGATTTCATGACCCACGGTGTTCGCACCTGATTCTCTCCCCTCCTGAGTCTTAATCAAGTTGTTTGTTTCAGAAAGGCTTCATTAGTTTGTTTCTTTGATTGTGTTGGTGTGAATGCCTCTGAGTGAGCGCGTGTGTCCGCTCACGTGTATGTGTGTTTGGTGTAACACACACACACAATACACACACGTACAATGTCCTTGAGAGTGCTGCGAACAAATTTAAACACGAGTAACGAAAACCCCTCATGACTTCATCACATTGATCATTTCTCATCGTCGGCTCCTTCTCTTATTGGGAATGCAGGTCATTACAATGCAGGCTGCACCTGAGAGGGTGTTAAAAGATGTTTTCTTTTATGGAGAGTGATTTGTTTGTTTTACGTTCCGGCTCGCTAACCTCCTGGGCCCTAACCTACATTACAGCACAAAGACTATTAATCATTGATGATCAGACCTTTTAATATTGCTCATATAAAATGCATCTGCATGTGAATAAAACAGATGGAGAGTTCTGTTTCAAAACATTTGATATTTAAGTGTGGGGAGTTATTTCCTGACGATTATAGAGTATGTGGGGAGTGCAACTCTTTTGTTGCCTGATTGTGTCGCTGCTCGGAAATCTTCTGCAATCACCATAAAATTATACATAGAGTACACTGCAGAATAATAATATTTTAGCTACAATATTATAGCAATGGTTGTGATACAGACATCAAAGAAATATTTAAAATAGGGGAGCATTTAAATGTGTCACTTACTGAACTGGAAGCCCTCTACAAATCTCATATCTGAGCCAAACACAGAATAATCATATAATCCAGACATTCATTATCACTCATAAACACCTCCTGAGGTCAATTAACTCGGAGTGTGACCTGAGACCTCAGGTCAAGATAATAAAGACTTATACACTTTTTACAAAAAAGCACAGTTGAGAAAAGATAATGCACACATGCACGGTGACAGACCGAAATAACAAAGCCACGACACTGAGACACTCGCACTTACATTGTCTGCTTCCCTCCGTCTCTGTTAAACACACATAGACTCGCACATGGTCTACATACTACCAAGCACACTGCTGTCCTTTAATCACAAGTCATCTTTTAATTGGAATAAGTGTGAAAGAAATAGGAGCAGTTAGAGTGGCTCAGTCTGGCACAGATACATCAGCGCATGAGACTGCTGGAGCCAACTTAGTGGATTCACATACGCTTTTATCATAAGGTCATTTTACAGTCAATCTGCAAATGGAGGTAGCCAAATTATTTTCATTTTCTCTCTCAGTCAGGCCTCCATCACATGTCAGAAACCAAAATAAGGTGTTAAGCGTCTTTATGGAGTGTCTGTCACGATTCAGCGGGTCCCATTGCAAAGCAGGTGTATTTTGTTTTGGCTCATGAAATACAACAAATCAAGCAAAATTTCGAGAAACACTTCCATGCTGTACAATTGACTTTTTAAGAAGTCATCCCCAAGTTGGTCAGAGACATAGTTAGTCTGGCTCTGTGCAAAGGAAGCAAAATGCGTCTACTGGCACTTTTAGTAAAGCTCACTAATTAACACATTATATGTAGGAACCCTCAGGTTCAGCAGGAAAGATGTGAAATAATCCTTTAAAGTACAACTATGTTCAGGAAGCAGTGATATTATGAAGTAGTGAATTATTCATTTTGGAATGTGCTTGGTGTTGCTCATGTAGTCCTGTCTTGGACAGGTTTCTGTCAGAAAGATTCTGCATTTCAGTTTAAATATCCTCAAAAGGATAAAACAGATTTTTAAAAAATGATCAAAACATCTGACTTGTGACTCTAGATTAAGTCTGCCTTTTATTCCTTATTATTTGTGCCAGCAATTACCTCCTCCCAAGTTAAGACCACAGACAGTAAGTGGTGGTCTTCATAATACATGAGGCTTCAGCTCATAGTGGAGCCATTTTCTGGGTAACTGCCTCTGTCTAGAATGTGCTCGTTCACACAGGCTATGTGGATGTTATTCAACTTACCATTTATACATCATAAGAGTGTGTGAGCTGCATGCAATCTCTCACAGAAGCAAGTTGAAGCACCTCGATGTTGCTTGCACAAGCACTTTGAAGCACTGCACACACATGCATAAACATATATGCATATATGACCACCCTCCCACACACAAACATACACACACATATAAACTTGTCTGCCTGCCCTGAAAAACTGCACATGCACTTTTACAACATCTCAGGTTTACATGAGAACAGGGAGGCGTGTTGTTAGGACCCTCGGCTATTCGGGCCTTTAAATTGGTCCCAGTGAGATGTGAGAGCTCCGGCCAGAGGGCTGACCTCTAACTCTACGCCTGTGTATCAAAGAATTAGTCTCTGTCAGTCCAATCAATACCTCCAACAATAGCTGGAGACGCAGCTCCCATGTAGGGGGACTGTTATGGAGTATTAGTGATGATAATGATGATGATGGCAAAGGCCATCTGCTTGGTGCTTCTCCTCAGAGCACAGGTTTGAGGATTGATATATTTTCCAATTGGTCGCTAAAATCATTTTGGGATTTGTTAAGGGGAGCATCTGGTTCTTTAATGAGTTGCATGACTAACAAATGAAACAGTGTGTACTTCTTTGTCCCTGTTTGGGGCCAATTAAGTGAAAGTTTCAGTCAAGGATAACATTAGTTAACTATTATTTAAGACACAAAATAATATTATTGTGATTACTTATATTTAGATGCCAACGAGATAAAACAAATGCAGTCTCATGTAGTTTGGTAATAAATTCCACCATTGTTATTGTAAGATTCCCCTTTTTGCTGACTAATGCTCACCAAGAATCGCTGAGTACTGGTCATTATGCTCTTATTCATTCACTGGTCAATAAAAAACAAACAAACAAACAAATGTCTTTGGTTTTCCAAGCTAAGGTTCAATTTACCTTTATTCTACATGGTCATGAGATGCGGACACCCAAAATGAGTTCCCCCTGTTGATGGGCACCTTTAGAGGCAGCGTGAGGAGCTCAGACACTAAAAGCCAGCTCTCAGCAGAGACACTGCTCCTTCAAGTCCAGTGGGGCCAGCTGAGGTGGTTCAACTTTGGAGATTTCCAGGCATGTCGAACAGATAAGAGACCCTGAGGTAGACACTGAGGTGATGTACTGAATACACCTCACATTCCCGCAGAGGGAGCTAGAAAACGTTGCTGGGGAAATGGTCATTTGGATTGCTTGACCCAGTCCCAGATAAGCATCAGAAAAAGGATGGATGGACCAAACTGGTAAATAATGCAGCGCTGTTTACTGCACGAGACATTCCTGTCCATTTTGTGTTGATTGGCCATCTTCTATCATACCTGAATTAACTGAATTCTGCATTGTACATGATAATACCATCTTTTTATTCACATAAATCAAAATGATATCACAAGTACCTAAATCCAGTCCGTGACAAGCCCTCCATCAGACATTAAATGTTTCTGAATGGAGTCTTTCCATCTCATTCCCACAGACTGTTTCCTTGCCGGCTGCTGAGATGCCAGTACAGATGGACTGAATCGGGATGAGGCCAACAGCAGTGTCTGCGGAGCTAAACTCCTGGTGAATTGTGCCAGCGCAGAACTGCACCACGTTGGGGCCTGGCTGCTGTGGCGCTTGAGCCCTGGCAGCGAGAACAGAGGCCCCCTTGTTTGGCAGAGGCGCGTTGACAGGAAACATAACGTATTCACATGATAATGAGCCAGCCAATACATGTCTCTCGCACTGTCCTGCTTTCTCCCCCTCACTTACGCTGCACGTCTTTACGCAGACGGGGGGGGCAAAACACGCACAAATCTACTGTATGCTGACCCAGGCCCGACACACACTCGCACACAGAGCCACACAAGCATGTACGCTCAGTCACAAACCCCTCAGTGTCTGGTGCAGAACGGCCTGATCGCCGGTCTCATCACCAAGGAGACCGGGACTAAGCGGGCGCCTGGCAGAGACAGACTGGCATTTAGCATTGAGGACCCCACAAAGCTTTCAGGCAGAGTATACAGGCCTTTTCTAATGAACAGAGACAGGCAGAGAGAGAGATTAGTCACATGCACACATGCAGAGAAATGGAGGAAAGAGCGGAGATGAAGTCATGTTCGACAATCACACTAAAGAGTGCAGTGATTTGGCGGACAGAAAGAGTGATAGAGCGGGGAGCGGAGGGCAGGTTAGCAACAGACAGAGGAGCTGCAAACACAGCTGAAGTGGGATTAACAAGGCAGAAAGGTACAAAAAGGCAAGAAAGTGAATAAACCGTTGGAGCTAAGAAAGGAGAGATGAGAGATGAGGAAAAATGAGGTTTTCTTTCCTTTTTTACACTGACAAGTGCTTTACAGCGCTGACTAAATAACCGCTGAGTGCGATGTGTCTAACTAACATAAAACACCTCTGAGCGTTAAGAGGCGCATGTGTGATTTCAGCTGACGTCACGAACGAGGGAAGCTATTAATACTCATGCCCACCTGAGTCTCCACCAGGCTGGGGAGCGAATATGCAGTGCAAATGAACTGTAAAAATAAAGATTTTTTTTTTCATATCCATTCACAACTCCCTGAGCTGGGAAGAAAGAAAAGAACTGAAGAGGGGAAATCGAGCATTTGGGTTGTCAAGAGCCCTCTGCCCTCTGAACAGAAAGCGGAAGATCGAGGGATGGCCCGAAGCCAACAAGTGTTAAAAGGTTTAAGAGAGAGGGATTTAGGCTGTGGTGAGCTCCAGATGTTTTGGGGTTGAAGGGAGGAGAAGAGGAGGGGAGAGGAAAAGGAGAGGAGACTTAACTGAGTAAAAGCTACCACAATAAAACAGGACCGGAGAGTGAAAGTGAAGGCAGGTCTGTGACGTTGTCATGTCAGCCTCCTTTCTCCTGGACATACCTTACAACACCATTCGTGTTTCTTCCTCTTATTACTTTTAGACAGTTTTGTTTCTTTTCTTCCTTGAACCTTCCACCTCTTCTATCTTATCCCTGTTTTTTTTTACCTCAATCCACTTCATTTTTCTTTAATCCCAGCTTTCAATTCAGTCACCTACCAATTATATTTCTATTATACCCATAAAATCTCTCATGGTCAAGATTGAGGTCTTGGTTCAATAAGGAAAAAGTCACAGTTTTTCTCTGTGTTAATATTTAATTTAAACCACATTCTTTCCCCTAACCAAAGTGCTTTTATTGCCGAAACCAAACCACATAGAGAAGGCAGGATGTGAATCCCGATCTCCATCGTTGAAATCCTGCATTTTCTTGTGCAGAAAAGTAGCACTGAATTCCATGCAGATAGAAAAAAACATACAAAGTTAAAAAAAAATATATCACAAAAAAATTGTAGCATATAAACCTCATTTCTATGAAAAAGGGTTGCAGCCTTCAGACCAGTCCAGTCGCTGCACTGTCCTGCTGTCTTCACTCAGTCCTGCATCACAGGATCACCCTCAGCCTCAGACCAACTGCTAAACCAGGTGTGAAATCTGCCTGTGCGGCTGATCTCTTCTCTCAGCTCCACTCTCACCTCTGCATCTACAGTCAACTGGTCTCCAGCTCTTCTCCCACTCGCGCTCCTCAAGAGTTCGGCTCTTATTCCTCCTCCCCCGGCCTCTCAGTGCCTGCGATGCTTTGATAAGCGGCTACGAAGCCCTGTATCATGCACGCCTCATCTCATCTGCATGGCCAATTCACAGTATTAATTTTTCATCCTAATTTAAACAAGGATTAATTAAAACAGGAGTCATTTTTTTTCTCCCCGCTGAGCGTTGCAGCGGTGTAATCCGTTACAGAGTGGCTGCTTCAGCTCTTCTGTGCAAACTGTATTCATGAGCTTTTATCTAAGCAGTGTTTTATTGTAACAATGGTGAATAGTGTCTCATGTGGCTGCGCAGGCATACTGATGGCAGTCTCAGTGGGCCCCCTTATTCTAGACCATCCTCATTTTAACAAAGGGTAATTTTTTCTATTGTGCTCTAATACCCAACACACATCTCTACATCTCTCTCATCGGCCAGTGGTACAGTTATAAAGACGAGCCACAGCATATATATCTCCGTCTTCGTATCTCTCTCCGTCTCACACCCACTCTCAAAGCATTACGTAGCCCTATTCTGCTTAATTACAATGCACAAAAAGGAAGAGCCACACATTCAGCTCTGACCACTGGAGATCCGAATTCCAACGGGGAAATCATCCTCTAAATGCGCAGAAATCGTTCTAGAATGGGACAATGTCCCGTGTTAATAAAGCACCCTCTAGCCGAGTACAATGGAGTCATTGATCATCTTGTGTCATCGTTAAAACCCTGCGTAGCATCTCACAGCTTTAATAAAGGGAAAATGTCAACCGTTTACAGGCCAGAGAAGATGGATCACTTGATATTCTGCCATTGATTATGAGATATGTTTATGAAGACTTCGACTCACAGGTCCGCGAGAGGATACTCTTTGTCATTGCTCTCTCTGACTGAGCTCGCCCCTTCTCCCCTCCCTGTGGTTTCTATCTATATCAATACTGCGCAGTGCAATTCTCCATCATCTCAGCACCCTTCTGCCCTTCTTTACTGACATGACATCGCTACGGAGCAACGACAGTCAACTGTAATTGCACATCATTGTTGCTTTGCCGTAATTACAGTTGTGATAATAGTCTCTGGGTAATTACCCCATTTGACTAGATGGTAGCTAATTGGATTGTTTGACATTGTGTGGACGTGTACATCCTTCTGTTTGTGTATGTGTGTGTGTGTGTGTGTGTGTCTGTGTGTATGGGAGCAGTTGACAATAAACAAATAACCATAGGAGACTATTTGTAGGAACAACAGGACAAAAGCGTACCATCACCCTTTCCAACCACCCGGATTTCTGTGTGTTTTCACTGTATGCACATTCACACTTTATTTTCCTTTAAGAATCTATTAAAAATCATTGCTAATGTTTTTTTTTCACATTGTTCTTTGTGTTTTAATAATTGACAAGCTGTTGAACATCATCTCTTTTATTTTGAATTCACTGACAATCACTGTTTCTTCAACCATAGACCGTTAAAACCAGCCTAAAATCATTCCACAGTGCCAAGATAAAGCCCAGGATTGATTCCAAATAAAAACATAGGTATCTTAATCAATTTTCAGCATCTAAAATTCTGATTAAAAAAACTTGGGTGTGCCACAAGACTCTTTCCTTGGCCTATTGCTATTTGTGTGGTTCAAGCAGGTGACTTCAATTTTAACTTTGCCAGTGATGAGCCAAGTCTGCACTCTTACATCACAGCAAGACTCTGCTTTGACAAAGGTGATGCCACCCTGGCATATTTTAATAAATATTACAATATTTTGAAATGTCACAAAATTGAAAACTCTGCTAAATTCAGGTCTTGCTGTGACATTCATGGGTTTTAATGTCATATTTTCTAGGCTATGAATAAAAAATGTATGTATATATTTTGCTTCAGCAGTATTAAATGAAGTCCTAAAGTCTGGTCACATTACACATTCTGGCCTTCTTTAACTAGCTCCCAGCTGGAGCCAGATCTGATCTCAGATACAGTACGTGTAGGTTCTGCCAGCATATAAATAGTAAAAAAAAAACCTCACACACACACAGTCATATTTATCTGATCTCACCATCCCTTATGTACCCTGTCACACCTTCTGATCACAGGGTGCTGGCTGGCAGAGCTGTCACCGGCAATCAAGAAGAAATTAGCAGGCAGCCGAGCATTTCCTACAAAGCTACATATCTTCAGGACCACCGTTCCCTCAGGGAGATAAACCGGTGTAAATCTTCAAATCCAATCCACCGTTTATCTTCGGAAAGACACAGTCTCTTCTTTTAACTTTAATGATACTCACTTCCTGTCTCCTGTGTGGGAATCAAACGTGTCTGATGTGACTATGCTTGTTCACTGTCATACACATTGGTTTTATCTGGCAGTGGAGGCAAAGTCCTTTGAGCCATTCTTAAGGGGTTTTGGAAATAAACCTGACTTGACCTTTCTCAACTATCACTCAACAGAGACGGACCTTTCTCTGCTCTTTAATGGTCCATTAAGGTCCATCTCTGCTGCGGACAACACTGCACACACACGCGCACACTCAAGAATTTTAAAAGGATCTAGCAGCCAAGTTTGACTTGACACATCATTAAATGTGGGCTTTGATTTATAAAATGGTTATAGAAACCAAAGAAAAAGAAAGACACGTAAAAGGATATAAAGTAGTTCACACAGTAAAAAAATCATAATAAAGCAGAAATCCTGTGGCTATGTGTGTGTTCGTGTGTCCGCACGGAAGGCCTTGCTTGTGCGTCACGGAACTGATCAAAAAAAAAAAAACGCCAAAGCTATCTATAATCTATAAACCAGGGTCACAGACCAAATGACAGACGTAATCTGTAGCAAAGCCCATCTTAGCAGATGATTTGGGCCTTGGCTCAATAGTTTACACATTGTTCCATATTCACAAATCACCTCTTAGCAGACAAGCTGTGTACGGATCAGCAGCTGTGGCTCGTCAGAGGAGGCAAGTAAGCAAGTCACAGCGTCCTCAGTCAGATAGAAGCAACGCGGAGGGTTTGAGTTAGTGATAATACAACTACAGCAGAGGGAGGAGGCAAAAAAGGCAAACGTGCAAAAGCAGAAACTAAGATGGGAAGATGGTGCATGTGAATGTAATAAATCAAAGGTTTATTTGGGTACAAACGACCTCACAGTCCCAAATCACAGAGGGCTGGGGATACCACGGTACATGTGTGGATATAGGTCAGCGACAATCAGCGATACGTAGTTCTGCTGAAAGAATCTGACAGCATAACATGATCACCTCTCTTCAATTTCCCTTATACAGTTTGTGAAGTTAAGGGCTTACACCCATGTTACTTTATGCTCATGTTCAGATGAATCCTTTAAATGTGTGTGTAAGTGTAAATTCATCTCATTTTAGCTCATTCGGTGAAGTAATGGCAGGGGATATATTAAAGGAAAAAACCTGGATGAAAGAGTTAAACAACATATTATTTGCTAAATTTTCCATCCACCAGGACTCCTGAATGGTTCGGTGAGTATGAAAATTAGCCCTTTAGTCCATTTTGCTGTAAAAATACTGCAGTAATGTGGTAAAGGTTTTAAAGGCTTTATCCCCATCCTGAGTAACTGTAAAATACTTGGTATGTATGCTCATTAGCACTCTATCAGGGTCCTGGCAGTAACGGGTTTATCTTGGGGGGTGCCCCTTTTATCACGGAGATATTTACAATATTTCAAGGGTGTCATAACAAAGTCAGTGTCAGTGTAAATCTCTGAGGTTGGTTTCCTGATAGAGTACTTTTGCGCTCCTGCTCTAAACCCTCCCCACAGGCCATGTCATGTGGGACAGGCGTGCATGGACGGACATTCCATTATTGTGCTACACTTATTTAAAGCTTCTCCAATAGCTGGGATCTACTTAAAAGGCTTTTTGTAGGATAGTAGACAAATAGGACACAAACACTCTAACACACACACATAGTGTGTCAGTGGGGTCTGACACAATACTACTATCTGGCATTATCAGTTAAGTCTGTGCAATATCCTCGTGATATTAATGCGGGAATGTGGGAGGGTGGGGTGACGGATCTTTGTGTGTGCGTATGTGTCATTATGTGTGGGTGGGTAGGTACATCCATTCCCATGAATGTGTGTGTGTGTGATGGTGAATTTGGCCTTTCATATTCTGGCAAAACTATCTAGGGTCGAGAGGATTTGCATATTGAGCACATTACAAATACAAAGCAGCGTGCGGTGCACTGGACAGTGTTTCCCTGCCCCCACCACCGGTCTGCAGGCTGTCAGGGAGGGCAACCAGATAAGACAGTACAGGCACGGATTAAGGGTTGAAGGGGCGCTGCAGCATATGGTGCCCCCTGATATCCATGTCCCTTATATTGTTGCTGGACTAACACTGCCTACGTGGTCGCCACGTGAAGCAGGTCTCCCAGAATGTAAGAAAAACACCGCTCATCCTCTCATTGTGATTCAACTATCAAAGTTTGGAGTATTAGTGTTGGCTCTCGCTGTGCTCTCAACGAGGGCCTTCAAACTAAACCAACACGTGAAATATCAGACCTGCTCCTTTCCTCTCAG
>JAOXYL010000059.1:23212774-23223480 GCA_028564955.1 Terapon puta
AAAAAAAGCACATCAAATCTTTTCAAACCTCAACCACCTAATAAATGAAACTAAACATAGGACGAGGGCGGCAGTGACTCACGCTGTGTTCGACAGGTATTTGTGGAGAGCCATCATAGCAACAGTGGTTATCCTAATCGTTCTAACCGCTGTCAGTGAATTCTCATCTTCAACATTAGCCTCATCGCCGGACCCTCCCCTCCCCTCCCCCCTTCGGGTGGACGGCGAGTGTATGAATCCCGACTGCTGTCTCCGCTGTGTCAACAGGAGAGCGAGCCTGCAGAGTGAAACAGTAACTCACAGGCTCCAACCTGCTCTCAAATATTGATTATGTTTTTTAATTTGCTTCTGCTGGAGAGCGTCTATGACTCATGCCTCCCTCCTTCCCCTCGTTCTGTCTTTTCGCTCGTTCCCCCCCTCTCTGTCGCCTCTGCTCCTTTCAGCCTCTCTATCCTCCCCGCGCAGAAGCTTTATTTTTTTTCAGTTTAAACGTCAGCTCTGCAGAGAGTTTGCGCGGCTGTAGTTTTGAGTCAGTTTTGTCAAATGGTTTCTGATGATGCGACGGAAACTGGAGGGAAATGCAACAACACGGGAAGAATTTCTCTCCCGTGTCACCAGACGTGCAGCGAAGACGGGTTTACTAAAGTCAGACTCTGCTACATGTGAAATGAGCTACTAATCAGAGCGGTGACCCAACGGACACATCCACTGTAACGATGTGAAAGGCTGGAAGAAGAAAACTGCTTCGTCATTTATTCTCGAGCTCCGGCTCAACAGCGAAGCTTTTCTCTTTCACTGAGCTCTTGCAAAAATGTCTGTAGGTGACAGGAAAGCCTTGAAGTCCCAGGCAGCGGCGAGGTTTTTGTTCCCCGGCAGGAAAAAAAAAAACTGCGGGTTTTAAAAGCTGAAAATCTTTGCACTTTGTAAAGTAATCTTTCACTTACTGGTATCGATCACCGATCCCTCCGTCCTCCGCAGACGCGGTTATTATTATGGATCGCCCGGCGCCTCGCTGTCGTTACGATGGCAGCGTGTGGTTACGGCAGGATTTTTAAAATTCATTATGTGCTCCCCGCAGGCCCTGGTGACCCAGATGTCGTGTCCCGTGGTGACCAACCCCGCGGCGCTGACGGCCGAGGAATACTTCAACCCCGGCTCGTCACCCACTCAGAGGGACATCGGCCACCCGTGCCAGCTCACCACCAAGACCCAGAGGTGACGCGGGGCAGACAGGGAGACAGACAGACAGACAGACAGACAGGCGGCCGGGCGTACAGCAGAGTCGCCCTCCAAACAGCCGACACGCTGACAGAGCAGACAGCCACGCACACACATAAGTACACAGGCAGAATAAAGTCCAGGTCCTGAGCTGAAACAGACAATAGTGAGGAATAAACACGCACACACACGTACTGGAACACTCGAGGAGACGGTTTGCGCGGAGCTGGTGGAGAGTCAATGAGACGGTCGGTCTCTGCGGTCTCCCACACTGCTCCGGCGTGATGACTCATGACACATCCACTTGACTATTGTGCCGAACGAGAAAGAAACAAAAGATCAAACGGAAGCAACGCTGCGGTGTCTGTCAGTATAAATCGCAGCATTTGGCTTAGATCTTATTGTTTTGTGACCAACTGTCCACCTGCCGCGTCCCTTTAACTGACCGCTGTCTGTCTCTCATTTCCCTCGCTCCCTCCCATCGTCGTCTGCCACTTAATAAAAAGTGACAGGACATCGTGAGGACGGAGTGTCTTAGGTTTTTTTTTTTTTCGGAGCTGCCTCTCAATCCTGTGTTCATTATCGGACAAGTTGGAGTATAAGCATTGATTGGCCCCAGATTGAACAGGACTCAGCAGCTTGTGGACGGTCACTGTTGGCTGATCCAATCAATGTGTCTGTGCACGTCTGGCCAAAGATCTCTTCACTCCAACGACGACACGGATGGCCTCGATTATACTTAAGTCAGTTTTGTATTTCGTAATACTCATTAACAAACTTTTTCCGTGTGTGCGTGTGTGTGTGCGTGTGTTCTTGGTTCCAGGTTCAAAGCCAAGCTGTGGTTGTGCGAGTCCCATCCTCTGTCCCTGGCGGAACAAGTGGTGCCTATCATCGATCTCATGGCGATCTCGAACGCCCTGTTCGCTAAGCTGCGCGACTTCATCACTCTGCGCTTGCCGCCTGGCTTCCCCGTCAAGATCGGTGAGGGCTGGGAGAGTGAGATGGATGGAGGGAGGGAGGTTAAAATGATGGCTGGTTAAATTAAGTGGATGATGGGGGAGTGAAAGTGCATAAATAGATACAAAGGGATGGAGTGGAAAGAGATGGAGACGGAGGTGGAAAGTGAGTGAAAGGGACAGAAAAGATGGCAAACCCGATGGTGAAAAATAAAAGAAGTGATATGAGGATGTGCAACGTTATCTGCATGACACAAAGTTAACATCCTCTTTGTCCCTCTTTTTTTTCCAGAGATCCCTCTCTACCACATCCTGAACGCCAGGATCACCTTCAGCAACCTGAACGGCTGCGAGGAGGGGACGGGCGCCCGCGCCGACAACGACGTGGGCGTGGAGGGGGACGGGCAGAGGGACGCCCCGAGGACGGACACCCCGTCTCCGGGCAGCGACTCCTCCAGCGTCTCCAGCTCCAGCTCCACCAGTGAGAGCAGCCCGCCGCACACCCACACGAGCCGGCTCAGGTTTACTGCAGCCGCCCGGCCGTACCTCAGCTCGCAAACACAGTTTACGGCGGCGTGACAGACTTACGGGCAGTATTTATCACTGATGCTGGATGCAGGGTTGTGTTCTTTGTGTTGCGTGCGAAGATTATGGCTCACTTTCATCATCCTATCACTTGATCGGGATCCCAGCAGCAACGTTTCAATCCGCAGCCAGGCGGAGGGGAGATATAATTTATTGTGCGGCCGCTCAGAAGGAACCTCTGTGGAAATCCTTGATGTTATCCCGCAGAAGTGCCCTAGCTTGAGTTATAGTCCTAAGAAAACACACGCCGTTGAGTAGTGGAAATGTTTAGGGAAGAAAAATGATACAACTTCTTTTAATCTGGGTTTCTCTTCTTTTTTTCGTTTGTCGGGAACGACTGCCCCGTTTCTCCCTCCCTGCCCCGTTTCTCCCTCAGCCTGCTGTAATCTCCTCCACTGTTATATAACGCTCCTTCCCGTCTCTTGCCCTTTGCCTCCCCCCTGTGCGCTGCAGTGTCGTGTCGAGCCGGAGAGATTCCCCCGTGCGTGTTTGAGGCCCCGCCTGGATACACCATGCTAGGAGGCAAACAGAGAGACAGCATGAGGGAGGAGGAGGAGGACCTGCTGCAGTTCGCCATCCAGCAGAGTCTGCTGGAGGCCGGCTCCGAGTACGATCAGGTGGGACGCCCCCGAGAGATTACCCTCTGTTCCGACCCGCAAGAAACACCAGACGGTTTAAAACATGATGCTCATCCGGCTCCGCCCCCTCGGTTACTGTTGCTACGCCCGTCAAGCTCCCCATTCCCGCATGGCACGTACTGTGTGTAGTTTACGACAAGATATGAGATAACACATTTCATTATTAGTCCTACGGTGGGAAATGAGCAGTGTTAAAGCAGCAAGTGGGCAGTGATGTAAGAAAATACACAACTGAAACAAAAGGAAGTATAAAATGGGAACAGTATACACAACAAAATATGAAAAGTATCTCACATTAAGTGAAGTGACGACAGGCTTTTACCACCTGAAATTTACAATCATTTTTACAATCAACAGTGAATTCAGACAGAGGGCAACAAATGATAAGTGTTTACTTATCTGTGCTCAGCCAGCGAGCTCTGAGTTAGAAAACGCTTTGGCTGATTTTTTCATGTTTCAGAGCTGCTTGTGCTAAAAAACAAAAAAAGGGTCTGAAATAGTCACCATGATGCAGAAATGGAAAAAAAGAAACAGCTCGGCGTAGAATAGCTGGGCCTCATTCTTTAAACATGATGAGAGAAAATGCAAGATATTTTATGCTGAGACCATCTTGCTTTTTTTTTTCTTCTTTTAACAATGCGTTTCACTTTTAATGTGACAAGAGAGAAGGCTTTTAGGCCCGATGTAACCGACGTGTTTGGCGAACACGGATAACGGGTGGATGTGCTCATCATCAGTGGGGTTTTTCAATGAACACAGACTGATGGAGATATCTGAAGGAAGCAGGTATTGAGTGAGGCTCAGTTACTTCTATATTAGCAAACTAGTTATTTGGACATACTAACATTTACAGTTTACATCAGACCGGCCTCAAGCTCAGTATTGTGTTTAAAAAAGAAAAAAAAAACCTCTTTAAATGCCCAGTTTCACTCCTACTACAGCAACATGCAGCACTTTGACATATTGAGAAAGCCTGACAGACCCACCGTGCCTAGTTACGGTTGCCAAGCTGTGATTGGACACTCACTGTCCAGGAGACGGGCTTAGCGAGCAGTTCATTAACTCACCTTTGATGGGGGCGAATGTTTTGCTACATAAACACTGCTCCTCGTGAAGAACCAAATGACGGATCGCAGAGGTTTTACATGAAGTTTTACAGAGCCACAGAGCCGTGTTGCCATGTCAACCGAGGTACGCGGTATATCCCAACCGAAACTACGCATCATTGCAGTAAATTCACCAATAAGTCGAGCGAGAGCAGACGAATAGACGTAGTGATGTTGGGGGAAAAGGAGTCGACTGCTTTGAAAATAAAAACAATCAATGCTGAAGTAAAATCAATAAAAGGAATAAATTGCCTGCAATGTGTGGAGCCCGAACCCATTATATACTACAGCGCCTCGGGATAGGTGCTGTTTTTGAAATCCCAGAGATCCTGGTCCTGATAATCCTTGGCCTTCCTCCAGAGGTACGGAGAGAGGAGTATAAATAGGCCGGGTGAGAAAGGTCAGAGAACATCCTCCGAGTTTTCTTAGCTGTGGTACAGGAGGGGAATGCAGAGGAGGCCGAGGCGAGGTTGCAGCTCGGGATGTGCGCAGTGGTCGACGCCGCCGTCCTCGGCTGTCGCGACGCAGCTCCGAACGGCGGCCGAAAAAGGTGGTGGGACTTTTAATTACGGCTGAAATTCGGGGGGCAGGGCAGGCGTTTAAAGGGCTGACAGGGCACGTTTTACAGCATTAACTGGTCGGACGTTTCCAGCTTTCAGGCACAGTTTCTTTCATTTCTCTGCAGTACCGAGCCTAAGACGCAGCGCGAGGGAGGTTTATTCAGAGCTCGTTGTGGCTATGTGAGGTAATGCAGCCGAGCGGAGGGACTTCTTTGTCGGTGGGTTCATGCTTTCAGTTACATTCAATGTGCGACAGTCGACTGAATTGGATTCACCAGCTCCCGTAGGTCGTCAAGGAATCAGACGGGCGGGCGGCTTGAGGGAAGCTCGCAGCTATTTAACGTGCAGAACGATGAGGAAACGTGTTTGGTTTGTGAATGTATTCATTTCGTGCATTAAAGCGGTTGCCACGTGGAATTTTGATTTTACTCAGATGTCAAAAATTTCTGACGTACATTGAAGACACCAACATTTATTTCCACAATAGAAAGACCTTAATAATAATTATTAACCTGTGTGGAGGGGGAACCAGTGTTTGTACACAGGAATATTACTAGTTTGGGATAACTGGATTAAACATAGGCTTGTTTTGGAATATGCACCATGTAAGCATATTGATGTCAAATATTAGATGTAACGAGGTATTAAAAGTAGGTTAGAAGACAAGGAGTCTTCTAAGGAACCAGCTTGGGAATGACTTTTTAATTGAACTTTATTAGTGAATATTACCAAATCTGTAATTAATCCAATTACCACAAAGTAATTGCCACACAGACCAGCCTGAAACCTTTGAGGACCCCCCGGGGAGGCGGGGTAGCTGTCTGCTTCTCACCGGATGTTAATCCAGCCTAGGACGGAAAATAAATAAAAAACTACTGGCATGCTGTTGAAAATGATCAGTGATAATATAAAGTGCAATTTGTTGGGAAATCATGCAAAAGCACCACCCTCGTTGGTTTAAATGTGCAGAGTAAACGTAGGATGTGCATTAATAGCACAGTGGCAGAATGTGGATCTTCTTTTTGAACAGGTGCTTATCAATATTAATAGCGGCATCAGAAGCAGTGTTAATACTGGGTGTGTGTGTGTGTGTGCTGAAGAACCAGGGCCGCGATCGATCTAGTTCACGTTCGGTCGCTTCATAATTCATCGCGAAGGCGGCCGCTGTGTGTGAGAGGTACTTTAGCATCGCATTAGCAGCACCGCCACCATCTCTTCACCCGTCCGCCTCTCTGCCTAACGACTTCCCGTGCTCGCCGTCTCACTTCCTCTGTGTCCAGGTGACCATCTGGGAGGCGCTGACCAATAGCAAGCCAGGAACGCACCCTCTGTCCTGTGATCCAAGTCGCCTGGAGAGGTCGGTGTCTTTTTCTTGTGTCTTGTTCACCCTTTAGTCAGTGTTTTTTCATCCCTTACTTCCTCTCATGTCCATCTCTTTTCTGTACATTCCCGCACATGCACATTTCCCAACTGTCCGTCCAAAGTTCAGCCCGTCGCTGACCAGGAGTCGACCAGGGGCCGCAGATAAAGTCGGATAAAGGCAAAAAACTGTTGAACGCTGAATGGGACTTTTATCTTCAAAAGAGCTGGAGTCTCCAAAAAAAAAACAACCCCAAAACATAAATCTCCATGACTGTCAGCCGTATTGTCTCTGACTTCCTCTCACCTCCGTTAGGTTTTGTTATTCTTCAGCGTCTTGCTCTCTTCCATTGTGTTTTTTTTTTCCACCCTGCAGATCTTTCCCTCCATCCCTGACTCATATCCTGTATTCCTGTCCTCCCCTTCTCTCGTCTCTTATCCATCCTGCTATTCTCCTCTCATCTCCTGTGCACTGCTGTGTGTGTGTGTGTGTGTGTGTGTGTGTATTTCCTGCTTTCACAGTACCGCTGTTGACTTTAGCCTGTTATCTTTAGAGCGTGTTTTCTCTCCGACTTCCCTATTTGTAGATGAGTGGATGGATGCACAGATAGACAGACAGTTTCCCTCTTTGGACTTTTTTTTTTTTTTTTACTGTTGCAGTGTTTACCTGCACCGATGTTATTACATTAGAGGAAATGGGTATAGAAAACATTGCTGTAGGCCATGAAGAAAAGTTTTTGTGGAGTGTTTTCAGCCTTGTGAGGAAAAAAAAACAGCTCCCAGTGAATTATTCCTCACATGTTGTTGGTTATAAAACAACTTATTAAGGGAGTTACTATAATCTGTCCTCTTCCAACAAGCTCAGGAGAACTAAAATGAACTTAAGGAGGCAAAAATAAAACCAGAATAGAAAAGATGCTAACACTGTCTAACACACTCTTCATTATGGCTTTATAAGACAACTCTTGGGTTGCCAGATTGTGAAAGGGCACCAGCGTCCAATTATTGCCTTTACATTTGAACGTGATTGGCCTTTCAGATGTAGAACGACAGTGCAGGAAGTTGTTTTGCCGTAGCTGGCTCATTCAGAGACCGGAGATGAGAGCCCTTCAACAATTTACTGTGCTTTCAAAGGACCTCAGCTTTTATAGCGGACAGACAGGTGATTTAACGGCTTAAAGGTAAATGAAAATGATAATAGGCAAACAAGGGCGGTGGAATAAATCTCAAACCAATCACAAGTCTTATACGCCACTGAACCAAGAACCGGCAATAACCGACAAATATGCAGAAGCTATTCGGCTAAAGCGTCAGGAGAACTGTCATCGAGAAGAGATGGGCTCACGTGCTGCAGCAAACAGGGAAAGGCTGAGCAGACCAGACCAAAAAATGTTTCCAATGAATCCTTCATGATGTGTCACGTTTTCCACTGAAGACATTAAACACATCAAGACATGATCTTTACCCGGAGGATCAGCTGAGCACCTATTTCTTGTTAGGGTGGAGCAGCTTTTTCACAACCTGGCAACCCAAACATTTTTTCTTTAACGTAAATGATTTATCAACTATTAATCCTATAAAACGTTTTTCTAATTAAATACAAACCTCTGCGGCCTGAGTGACGTACTTCAGTCCTCTAACAGGTGTGTTCTTCACTGTTCCTCAGGACCCCCCAGCACAAGCCCCGCCCGCCCTCCAGCCTCTGCTCCACCCCCTCCAAGAAGAAGCCCACCAGCTGCAGCTACAACGAGCAGCTGCGCATCGCCATGGAGATCTCCGCTCGGGAGCAGGAGGAGGCGGAGCTTCGGCGGCGGCAGGAGGAGGAGGAGCTGCAGCGCATCATCCAGCTGTCACTCATGGAGAAATGAAAGGGGGGGGGGGGTGGCGGGCCCAGCGGGGGTCTGAGGGGAGGGGTCTGTGGCCGAGGCCGCGTGGGAGGAGAAGGCGGCGCGGGCCACCTTTAAAACTCAAAGCACACTCTGCACGTGGCTGCTAGGTCTCGGTGGTTTCCTCCGATCAAACGGGCCCCCTCTTTTTCTCTCCCGCGGCCTCCAACCAGACCCCTCCCATGAAGCCATACGGTGATGCGGCTGTCCGGCCTCAGACAGCCGGAGAGGGGCGTCAGTCTCCTCCTCCTGGTGCCACATGGTACTACTTTCTTGACCAGTGCCAGTTTACAACCAACAAAACATCCAGTACAACAAGTTTAGTGGGATGCCTCCTCGGGTGATTGGTGGTTTCTGTATGTTCGCAGGTGTGTGTGTGTGTGTGTGTGCGTGTATCTGCGTGTTTCAAAACCAGCTCTCTCCGCACAGGGGTCGACAGATCACCTCCCGTCCTGAAAACGTAGTGCGTTAGGCCAACTCTCTGCTCCAGCACGACACACACGCGCGCTCACTGAGTCTTTGCTGAGTTGTGTGTTTTTCAGTCTTAACTGTGATTTAACAAAAAAAAAAGAAAAAAAAGAAGAAAACAGCTTGTGTGAAAGGAGCAGTGACGGGCCGGGGACCAGCGGTGTGGAGAACGGCCAAGTTGAGCTGAATGTCCACACAAAACGTCAGACTTCCTCAGTTTTTAAATGAAAAAAAAGAAAAAAAAAAGACTGGTACATTTTATTTGATTTGCACAAAAATCCAGATGTACTGTATTTAGCTTGTGGGTGGATCACATATATGACTGTTAATGGATGTAGATGAGTTTGAGCACAAACTAAACTCAGGCCAGTCCTAGTTTCAGCCTGACTTTAGACTGCAGGAGCACAGACCGGATGAACACTTGGTGTAACTAACTAACCTGTATGTGACTGTGAAAGAGCTTGTGTGTAAAAAAAAACAAACAAAAAAAACAACGATAAAGGGACCTGACTGGTCTGTACGTGGACCGCGGACGAGAAAGGTTACTGCGAGAGTTTCTGTATATTCGCATCTCCTCACCTGACATGAGCGGATGATTTCTGCGTGTTTCCTGTGTAGTCACGGTGCAGTGTGTGTACAGTACTTTCAGCATGGTCCGCACCCCGCGCCGGGTTCATCTCGTCCGACTCGAGTCCGGCCCGGAGACCTGCAATATCGGAGGACGCTCCCCGAAGGGAAGACCCACCGTTAGAGGCTACTGACGGAAACTTTAGGTTTCTACTGCGGCCCAACGGCGAGTTGGCGACAAAAGCACACCTAAACATGGCCGCCAAAGACGAGCAAGGTGTCCACATCCTGCCTCACGATCGCAGGTGACTTCATATTGCAGGGCTCGAGGCCAGAGACGCGTTTTGTTGCGTGGGACGACGACAGCTTGTTTTTTTTTATTCCTTTTTTTTTTTTTAAAAAAATGATTATTTATTTGAAAGAAATGTAAAACTTTAACACTCCACTATCAGCACAAAGCGAGGAGAGCCACCTCGCCTCCTCTCCTCTTCATAGTTACGCTTGCCTGGTTGATAAGAAGAAAAAAACAAAAAAAAAAAGGAAAAAAATATTCATTTTTTTACTTTTTAAAAAATGTTGCAGAAAAGAGCCGGATGTTTTTTTGTCCATGGTGTATGCTGGGAAATGAGTTCAGATAATGGTTCAAATAAAGAAACATCTTTTGGAGCAGCAACGCACGAGTCTTTTCTTTCTTTTTCTTGAATCTATTTTTAAATGACACCCTCCACATGCTTACCCCCCCCTCACACACACACACACACTCCGTCCTACCTGCAGCTCTCCACTGTCACTTACTCTTCCGGCCCTCTCGAGTAAAGGACGGTGACAAAAGCAATTCATTTCTCAGCAGACGTGGGAAGAGCTGCGAGCGTCAGTCAGCATCACAGAGAGATGATCTGTTTTTAGCAGCTTCCACCTCCATCATCCTCCCTGTGACATGGACTCCCAGCGCCTCAGCCCCATCCAAAGACGAGGAGGAGGAAGTGGTGAGGGGGGGGGCTCGCCTGTAGTTATTTTAGGCTCGACAGGGAGGAAGAGGACAGCTCAGAGACTGTAAACCCTCTGAGAAATAACACTCAGAGCACCCGGGGAAGAAAATGAAATAATTCTCAAAGTGAACCAGCAGCCGCCCGACACTGCGAAGAACACCGGGGCAGGTGGGAGGGCCGGGCTGCAGGAGAGTGTGAAGAGAATTTGTAAAGAGCTACAGACACAAAAACAAGGTGTGTGTGTGTGTGTGTGTCTGTCAGAGAAAGAGACAGACAGACAGAGCTGAGAGCAGCAGCATGCAGAGGGAGGACGCCTCTCTGCTCACGACTGTTTCAGCTGATTCCCTGCTCATCACACACACACACACACACAC
>JAOXYL010000059.1:23302800-23313335 GCA_028564955.1 Terapon puta
GGCTTGTACAGTTCTTCCTCAGCTCCTCTGGCAGGTTTGTGTGTAACTGAGTGTTGCTGCGTTGTGCATACCTGAGTTTTTCTGGTTGGTGACGGGCTTGCCCTCTGTGGGGATAGAGTGCTGGAAGATGTGCACAGTATCCTGGACAGTCTGTCGGTGCAGACAAACCTCCAACGGGTCGATGCAGGTCGACACATTCTGGGCCAACAGGTAGCGCGGCTCGGCCCGCAGCCGCTTAAGGAAGGTGGCTACCTTCTCCTGACTCAGACCTGAAGAGCACGAGGCAGAAGGTGATGGATTAAAAGGAAGAATAACAGACAGACAGAGGGAATTACAGAAAGATGGGTAAAATAATAGAGGTGGGAAGCACAAATAGAGTTAAACTGTAACAGGAAGGCTTTCACAGCCAGACAGCTGACTAAAGCTAAAGGAGGAATTTCCCAATGTCCCAATTCCCATGACTCATCTGTGCACTTTAGACACACACACTTCCCCACTTAAGATCTGATTTATGAGCACTTACATACTCAAATGTCACCATAATGCCTGGAAAATTCCAGATCAATAGCCATAAACTAACAGAGCATCCTTTATTGAATACTACAGCTGTCTGGTGCACCCCTTTCTCCTCCGAGCTTACAGAGATTATAGAGAGGAACAGTCTATCAAGGATATTGAACACAATCAAACGAAGGACGGACGCGAGGAAGGGGGAGACAAATGAGGAAGAAATCGAGACGGCTTTCTAGCAGAGCTGCGAGTGGCTGCAGGCAGCCGAGGGCTGTCCAGAGCTCGCTGGTGTCACTCATCTGGCTCCATCTGTGAGAGGAACACGCTGGAAAACTTGCCCGGTCCCGCTGAACAGGGGAAGGAGGAGGGGCACGCACACACATTTTGACAGAATCAAACTGGCACCGATGTGCGGATGGTAATTCCATCAAATAATGGCGTAGAGCAATTAAACATTGACAGGGACATTGCCTAGTCACGCATGCTGCCTTCAGTTCTTCCCTCTCTCTCTCTCTCCCGTTCAGCCTCATTCTGTTATTTTCCATTCGCACAGAGCCGAGACGAACTGACCGCCGCAGATTAGGACAGTGTCAAACTCCATTAACTGTCATGCCTGTATTATCAGGAGGAAAAAACACCACGAGAGCCGGGCCTGAGGCGGAGAGTATTTCCAGTGAAAGCCCGCATGGGGTCCATGTCAGCGTAACACTGTTTCGCTTGTGGCGCAACAGATGACTTTATTTGACACTGATGAGGGCGGACAGATAACGAAGGGGGAACAGGGAGAGAGGGATGTGTGGCAGAGCATCAGCTGGCAGAAAACACAACATAACGAGTGTGTGTGGAGATCTGGACCGGAGGCTCACTCTGCTGGTCTGTGGCAGACTATTATCCAGCAAGAGGGGGCCTGAATGGTGAGGACAGACATCGCAGTGATTGTCTGTGGAGAGAGAGAGAGGGGCCAAGCACAGGTAACCAGGGTGACTTGCAAATTCACACAGCAATGGTTACACAACTGGCTTTATAATCAGCTCAGCACCTCGCTGCTCCATGTGCAAAGGGCTTTAACCACAGCTGGCAGAGAGCCCAGCAGGGACACAAATCAGTCCAAAGATCACAATGTCAGGGCACCGAGGGCTCCGTGTTCATTCATACTTGACCAGAGCAGCACAGATGTTTGCTCTGATGATCAGATAACAAAGGACCATCTGACTGAGCTATGAAATGAAGTGCAAACGATTCCGCTGCCCGTGTGCTGTCCGCTCGTTAACTCGCTGAAAACTTTTTGAAAAGCGATGAAACGAAAGGTTCATCAGCCATGTGTTTGCTTCAGACCCCTCTTTAAAGAGTTTGCCAGCTCCTGCCTGTCCATTCACAGCTAGCCGCACATGCTAACATTTCCGGGCTCCTTCCCGGCTTTTACCGGAACCGGTTCGGGTGTGTTGGCGGTCTGAGCCCACGGCTTGGAAGTCGGCAGCTTTCTGTCGGTGTGTCGGCACGAACTATCAACCCTACCCGGATGAATAAACGACGGCAGAGTGGCGCTAGCAGGCTAACGTGACGAGAGCTAACTAAGTTAGCCCCGTTCGCCCCCTCAGCTCTCAGCCTCTGTCCGACAGACACCGCCCGCCGCTCCGGCTCCGACCGCCGGGGCTCAAACAGCCCGGGCAGACGCAGTGGACCTACCGGTGTCCATGTTTCCGTGTGGCTTGAGGAGCGTCGTCCGTTTCCCTGAAAAGTCTCCGGCTCTTTGTTTTTCTCATTCACCGACAGGCAGTCAGTGCGATCACAGGGTGCGCTCGTTTCTGCATTTCGCGGTCGGCCTTTGACGTGGCGGCTGGGCGGGGTTTGCCACTCATCTGGCCCGATATAGACTCGTCCCTCGCCCAGCAGGTGATGTGAGCCCCGCTCCACAGCACCGCCCGGCTCGTGTGGCAAACACTGGCAAAGGCGCAGCTCTCTGACTCTGAACCAGGAGAAGGAGCAGGAGGAGGGAAAGTCCTGGTGCCAATCAGAAACACCTGTCTCTGTTTTCTGCACTCTTCCTGAATGTTTGAGGATATTTCATGTTTGGTTTGATACAGATCACACAGCTCATTTTTATTTACTAACGAGCTTCAAGCCCACAAAGGAAACATCGTTAGGCTTTTATTTTCTGTTGTTTATGTTCAGTCTGTTTTATTGTGAAGCACTCAGTTCATGTAGTTTCTTTATTGTAGATCACTTTGAGCATGTATGATAACGGCAACATATTGTTATTATTATTATTATTATTATTATTATTGTTAATGCCATTGTTGTTGTGATTTGCTGCTTAGATATTAACGTATGACTCATAATAATGCACTTTGTTACTGCAGTCCATCTTTTAGAGAAAGTCTCTTTTTACTCTGATGTTAATCTGTTGAGCCCACCTGACACTGTGATCCACATGGACCCGGTGTCTGTCTGTCTGTCTGTCTGTCTGTCACCGCAGGACTCCGTGACAGACAGACACGCAGAAACAAACATTAAACATTAAAGTCGCTCAGTCACCAGTCGCGTTACCCCCGTGCTGTTCGCGCACATCATGTGAGTGAGAGCGCACAGAGCTGCATTAAACGAGCGCGCCCAAAATCAAACGTGACAGAAAATTGCGTACGTAACATCCGGTTATCGTTTACAAAATAAAACCACCTCTCGCAGCTGTTTTTAAGCAGCCTAACTGGCACTTCATTGAGGCATCCCTCACACCAGAAGCACACGGAAATCCATCAGTGTCCGCTAGAAACAGGAGAAAGAATGAGAACAAGCAACAGCTGTTAAACCTTTTTGAGCCCATCCTGTCATATGTGTTGACAAGTGGCTTTTATTTTGAAGGATAACTTTTTTTTTTTCCAAAAATGAGTTTGTTTTGTTTGTGTTGGAAATGTACAGGATGTCCTGCATCTTTCAAGGGGAATAAACTAACTTTCTTATCTTTCTTAGATCTTAGATGCAGCCATGCTACATTTTTAACCCCTTAAACATGCAAACAAAGAGATGCTGGTTACTCTGGAAACCATGAGTTTCTTTGAATTGTGTATATTTATAAAAATACATTATGTAACTAAATAAAACAGTGTTTATGTTAACTATACAATTTTAAGTATTTGTAACTATTGCATGTCATTTACACATTTATAAATCCATCATTAACAATGATGATTATAATAACATTTACAAAGACGAGAAATGAGTTTATTGTACAAATTTTATGTTCCTTGAAATCGGCCCCTTTCCTGGAAAAGATGGAAAAATTTGTATTTCCATTTATGAAGTCACAGATTTCCTGTAGTTAAGTATATGAGCCCTGTGTGTGTGTGTGTGTGTGTGTGTGTGTGTGTGTGTGTGTGTGATTAGTGGGCCACTTCCTTCCTCTAACTCCATCTGGACGGGAGCAGCAGCGTACAGGAAAGCCTACACCATTATTCAGAGTAGGAAAAGAAAGTGAGAGAAAAGAGCTGATGAACTTGAAAAAGCAGCTTCATTGTCTGTGGAAAACCCACATGTAACACTGACTCCTCAACAAGCCAGAACATGTAAGCCTGATGTGTGAAAAGGAAACCAAACCAAGGTGTGATCCTCGCTGACCCGCACCCCGTCTGTTACAGTGTGTTAAAGTCAGACATGCATAACTATTTCCTCGGTGTCATCAGCTTTCTGTGCTGCCTCCATGCTGGTGAGTACAATCTTCTTCCAAATGCCATTATAAAGAGGGACAATTTCACTGATTCATCATGCTCCATTTGAGGAACTTGGCTGGCGGAGACTGTTTTTGGAATAGCTGTTGAGACGACGATCCACAGTCTGTAAGATCCTTTGAAATAAGCTGTGACTGTAACTGTAACACAGTCAGCAGTTTATATGTTTGGGTCTTTTTTGTTTTTTTTTCAGAAACAAGCTTTGGTAATTGTAGTCATGTTTTAAATGTGCTCTGTTTGGCAAACTGACAAGCACCTGTCTTATTACGTCACCGCAACATATCTATTCTTTCTATTTTACCATTAAAATCTCAAACTCTCAGACAAATTGTCCGTCACACGATGGGAGTGATCTGGGGACTAAGTGGGGTCTGATTCTAAAGTCAGAAAACAACAAAACGGCTCATAAATATTTAGATGTTTGTCAGATGCACTAAAATGTGCACCCTCTTTGTGTGTGTTTGTTGTAAGACATAGAATTGCAACATAATTATCTTTATCAGTCAAATATAGAGGCTCATAACAGCAATGTGCTGCCTTGCGATGGTGATTTGAAAGAAAAAAAAAGAAAATGATGTCGTCCAGCAGCTTCTCGTTGCACCATAACCTGAAAGAGACTTCTCTTTTTCAGGGCTTCTTGCTGAAAACTGCGTGCCTGACGTTTTTGGAAGACGGTCCATGCTTAATGTGACAGCAGAGGGCAGCCTGTCTCTGTCCTGTGTGGTCCAGCACTGTGGAGAGAAGTGGACGGGAACGTGGATGTGGAAGAATTCAACAGACCCAAGAATAAGACCAGTCGAGAAAAGCGCGAGATTGACTGAGACCAAGGTGTCGCTCTCAGCTAATGAAACTAAACTCATTTTGAATTTCCTGAGCGTCAGCACATTAGATGAAGGTTCCTACAGGTGTGCTGTTCAATGGGGGCAAGGTGGTACGAGTGAGGGACATTTTACCGAAGTGAACGTCTTTGAAGGTATATGGAATCATATATATATTGGCCAAATATGCATGAGTGTGTGTTTGTATCTGTAGTGCTAATTCACTGCTGAACAACGTTAAAATGATCATTATTATTGTCATCATTATTCTGTGTGCCCCCCCCTCCAGCTGTGCCCTCTCAGAGGAATATATTCCACAGACTGTTGGTGTACGCCGGTGCGTCTCTTTGTCTTCCCCTCATCCTGGGGTTGGCTCGTTGTCTGAGTTCAGGTGTCAAGTCTCAGCCACTTCCCAGGTCACCGTCCACGGATGTAGTTGTATACAGAGACGAGTCAGACCCGGCTCCAGTGCCCCCACCTCGGCGCCCGGTCCCCCAGAAACGCAGCACTCCCTCTCGCAAAGGTATCTCGAGTCCTAAGTTTGGATCTTGTATCACTGATACAAAGTTACTGTAGCACCTTTAAAACTCTATTCAATGTACTTTTTTTTTTTTTTTTTTTACATTTTTCAGCCCCTCCCAAGACCCAGCAGAACACTGAGGTGAGTGGATGTCCTGTTTCTGGACAGGATGCCCTTTGTTGTGCCCTTAGCATGCTTTGTTTCCCCTGACTGGACTTTAATATGTCGGCGGTGCACGCATGTGGCCTTGTCTGTGCTTCGGTAACTTTTCTTTCATTTCACAGGTGGTGTATGCAGACATTTCCCAGGATGCACTGAGACAACAACAGAATGCCACCAGAGAGCCAGACCAGTCCACCGTCTACTCATCTGTTAAATTTTCCTGACCAAAGGCGCGTGGGGGTGAAAAGTTGTCTGCTGAGAATCAGTTGTGTATTTGTTTGTCAGATTCTGTTCGATCCTTGATGTGGACTGGGAGCTTCTTGCTTGCAGACCTGCATGTTTGAGACGCCCTCATGGATATTTTACTACAGCATGATTCTAAACCCCTGGACCACTTGTGCTGTGGAAAATAATTAAAGCACAAAAACAGACAGAAAATGGCCCAACGGTCATTTTTACCTGTCCATACTCACCTGATTAAACCCTGTACGTGCTTTTATTATGAGGAAGAGAGAGAGAGAAAAAAACTTCATATGCACACAGCACCACAGAGTGGAAACGATACTGATGGCACAGTGCAGTAAGTGTCTGTCAGAAAAAGGATTCATGATTCACTCATGAAAGGTTGAAACAGGAGCGTGTCACACACCACTCCATTATCCTTCATTATGTTTCAGCCTACACAAGGAAAGGCAAATAAATCATTTCTAATGTCCAGAAAGGTTAGGATTAACAAAAGTATCTTTGAACTCTGCTCAGCATATTTTCTGTACAATTTTGTCAGTACAATATTTTGTTTGCAAGGGGTTATTTATTGCAATTTTGCTGGAACTTTTTTGTATTACTGTTATTTGATGTTACATAAATATGGTGTCATTTGTGATTGGTGGGTGTATTTATCCCCCAAATAAAAAATTTAAACACAGGGATTTAAAAAAACTGTAATGTAAGACACTGTAATGTTCATTTTAGAAGAATATATAAGGAGTGCAGACAGAAATGGCAAATTAAATGTATTCTAATATATGTGCATATGTGCGTGTGTGTGTGTATAAGTGCATATATTCTCAATGCCACATCTGAATGAGTCAGTCTGGACACTTGAAAAAAACAAGTTGGCACATGAATGACACAAAATACAACATTTTATTTTAGAATAAATTCTCAATGGCACGTTACATAACCAAATATACATATACATGTTTAGACATCTTTTAAATTAATATATTTCCTTTAATCATTTTACCTTATTAATTAGCGTACTCTGCAGTTACATTTTTACATGACATCAATGCAAAAGAAGTTATCATTTTAATAAATTAAGCATATTAACAGAAAAAAAAAAAGGCTGCAGGGCATCTCGGCCATACCTGCTACAAACTAAATGACATCTGAACTTCCTGCTGCTGTGTGAATTTCTGTGCCTGCTTCCCTTGCTCGAGGTAATCGCTGGTCTACTCAGGCTGAGCTCGGAGCTCAGCAGCTTCCCGGCAGGTTTAAGAAGTCTGCAGCCGACCTTTTAGACCTTCTGGGATGTGAGTGACAGAAGTTCACACACTACGAGGCCGTCCTCAGGAATGGTTCTCTACATAGTAAGAGTACATAGACGTTCTTCCAAAGACCTACCAGCTTAGTCGTTTGGTCACAAAGGAAACACACCTGTGTGTCTTTAAGCTTCACCTTGATTAACACACTCTGACTTTGTCCTGCTAAGTCTAGTCTGTGCAGCTCCGGGCGAATGTTGTTTATATAGCTGAGGACGGGACCTATTGTCCTGTTGTGCTTGTGTAAGCAAGTGGCTTTACAATTCACTTCTAACAGAGTTTGTAATAACAGCTAACAACGCTTAAAATCAAAAAGTACAAAAAGAAAAAAAAAACGAAAAAAAAAAAAATTAGCTCCAAGTTCACATTCAAGGTGTTTTTTAACAAAGGTGGTTCAAACGGCCGTTTAACCTGAAGCATCTTTTTCAAGTTCATCTTCGTCAGCTCGCACGCTGGGAAACTTTAACCTGCGGAGACGCCCCTGTCATGTTCAACCGGACATGAACGCGGATACATCGAGCGAGCAAGCTTCAATGGGAGGTATCAGAGGGTGAAATGTTTTCAGTAAGTGCAACGTCTATTTTCAGCTAATGTGGGTGTTGATCGGTTACCCACAACTGGGCTGTAACCGGATCTAGAAGATCCCCGTCCTCTCACATAGTGAGAGAGACAGACAGAGACAGAGAGAAAGTGAGAGAGAGAGAGAGAGAGAGAGAGAGAGAGAGAGAGAGAGAGCCTCAGTGGTGAACAGGGTTTTTGATAGATTGTAAGGCGCAGCTTTGGCTAAAATAAGCTTATGGCAAAATGTGTCGGCAGTGTCTCTTACTGTGGCCCGTGTGAGCTCCACCACTAACCAAGCACTTGAGTTCAGGGATTTGCAGTTACCCCTTACAGATGCAGAAATGCTGTCAAAGGTACCGACTGACTACAGATTTCAGCAAAGTCGTGTTTACAGCGCGGCGGACATAATGCGGGCGGCGAGCGAGGTTACAAAAGCTTCTCGAAAAACCAAAGATGTCCCCTAGAAAAGCATTTTCATATGCAAAGGAACAAACTCAGATCCTACAGTGGAGAATTAAGACTCCGAGCGCTGTCGCCTCCAAAACGTTGCTACTGTAAGTCTACACCGTCTTTCTGTGTGTGTGTTTGTCTGAGTGTCTGCGTGCTTTTTGTTTTTTTTTTTGTTTTTTTTCAGACAAAAGAGGAACCGCTCCCATATGTACCATTCAGGGACAAAGGCAAAAGAGAACATCCTGATACATGACAACTCTTGGAGACATCTTTTTCCACTGAGCACCAGGCAGTCGACTACACAAAGAGTAACAGTTCGGCCGCGGCGTCACGTCGCCGTTCTTCCCCGTCGCGGCGTCTCTGGATTAAATAAGATGCTTGGAGAAAAAGCCGAGGGGAGTCTGGCTCGGCCTACACTCACAGTATTATAGCCATGCTAGGACATCCACGTGATGTGAACAATAACAACTCAGATGCAGCAACTTGTAACATTGGCAAAGTGTGGACTCGTCTCTGCAGCTAATGGTCGGTTTAAAAGACAAAGCCAACACGCCGGGGGGCTCCTCCTCACTATACACTCACAGTATTAGTTTATAGTGTGTGGTGAGTCTGGTGGAGTTGGTAATCTTGACGGATTATCCTTGGCTTAGGGAAGTGGTTAGTCTACAGTGATTTGTGGTTGTTGGGATTTTTTTTAAAAATTTTTTTTTTTTTTCCGCAGCTCCGTCAGCCCGCGCCGCATCTTCGTTGTGCAAGTCTGATATTTCCACTCCGCGGAGCTACTCGGACTGAAAGAGAGGAAAAGGAACAGGGGCCAGTTAGAGGAGAGCGTTGGCTGACGGCGTGCATCCTTCAATCTGGGCCTATTACCCAACACCAGCTGCACCGTTTCTGTGACGTTACAGTGATGCAGAGATAATGACGCGTCGGTAAGATGGACAGTGAGCATCAAAAACACAGCGGGAGACTTTTTCTTATTGCTGCACTAATCCTGTTCATTCAAATGTCAGAGGTCTCTCCGTTAACGAGTTATAACCTCGACATGTTTTGATACGTATGAGGCGTTACGTTTTTTTTTAACTCAGCACTTTGACACAAAAACAAGAATATTTATGAAAATGTGCTGATAAAATCGGCGTAGTAAGACTTACAGCTGTGGATGAGTGGCTCATTTTGTCAAAACGAAACTTCAAGTTTGACCTCGGTGATGTCTTACTTCTCCCATCTGCTGCGTATGACAGAAAGGGAAGGAAGGGGAAGAGAGAAAATGCTCATTAGAGAACAAAAATCTGACGCCGGGATGACAGATTTCAGAGGGCTGTGAATGCTCTCTGTGTGTGTCTGTGTGTGAAATTGCGGGTTTACCTGTTGGACTGCGGCACATGATGACAGGGGTGCCTGACCCCTGGCTGTCGACGCTGAGGGAGGGGCTGAAGGCGGAGGAGGACGCTATAGAGGGATGGTTGGCCTGCGGAGACGGGGGGAGCAGACAGAATATTCAACGTGGAGGAAAACATAGAGGTGGAAAGAAACTGAAGAGTGAATCAGTCAGTTAAAGAAGGGACATTTTGGTTGACATGACTTTTAGAGGCACTGAATCTATGTCAGGAAGTGCAACTGGAAGCTGAGTGGAAAGTATGCTTTGTAGGAGAGAGCCGTCATAGCGTGGTTTAAAATCATGTGTATTCAGCAGGTTCGTTGAAAGTGCAGCAGACCACAAGCTCTCAGCGATAAAAGCTTAGGACACCACAATGGTCGCGAATGGAAAATCTGAAAAATATGTCCCTTAGAAGTGGGTAACTTATTTAAAAATGACTTCCCTAAACCTGTTGCTGTGTCCTGACAGCAGTACATGAGACAGATCATCTGTGATGAACATCAGACTCCTGTGGCTCCACCTGCTGCACACACTCTGCACACCTTAGGAATGTGTGCTCACTCTAGTTTTCAACCTGTAAAGACCTGCAGTGTCAGAGACTGAGGGAATCTGTAAACCACAGCAAAAATATAGTATCCATACTTCTGAGCTCCAAGAACCGAACTCTACATGCAAAAGGGAGCAAGGACATACCTGTGTCGTTTTTTCTTAAGTTAGTCATTAGTCTGCATTCCTGGCATGAGCAATATTATGGGATCTGAGTGTGAAGACATCTTTCCTGCCTTGTGTTATTCCACCATTACAGGGTCCATTAGTTGTAGATTTACACTTGATGCAGACATAAGAGTGGTATTGATCATCTATTGCAAC
>JAOXYL010000059.1:23404563-23420700 GCA_028564955.1 Terapon puta
CTCTGCTGATGGTGAGCACTGAGGCTCAACTGCCACCATCTATCACTTTATGTGGTTTCCCCTCCCATCAGAGGAGCGGGGGGGACCAGCTGAAGTCTGGTGTGGTTGAAGGTCCTGCTGTGTGAGCAGGGCCGGACCAGGACGTCTTACCCCCCAGGCCCCCCCTCAAACCCCCCACAGAGCTTCTATTTTCCAGACAGGGAGAGGGGTGCAAACAAGTATTAGTCCTTCTTTTCTTTTACTTGTTGTTTTAATTGTTTTATTAAATGATAGTTTACTTGCAGCAGCCCCCCCCCCCCTCCCCCAGCAGGTGGCGCCCTAACTGACCGCCTACATGACCTACTGTGGTCAGTCAGTACATCCAGCATCCAAACACGCAGCATGTGTGTGTGAAATGTCTGTTTCCAGCTTGTGCAGTAAACATTTTAAAGCTGAATGAAGCTTTTTGGAGAGGGGGGGGGGTGTTAGCCGTACATGCCACAAAACTATCTGAATCACCATCAAAACGTAGCATCACTTCGATAGATTTTATTTCAAATGGAAATGAAACAAAAATGCCAATGAATGGATGTTCCCGTGGTGCGATTGTTCGGAGCTGGTTCCTGGAGGTGAACGGTTCCCAGGGAAAAGTCGCACAGAAGGCGCCATGGAAACGTGGGGTTTGTTTGTTTGATGTATCAGTTTGAGGTTCGAGTCGGCCCACACAGATCTGACGGTGCAGTGCCTCATGTGCATCGATACTTACTCATTAATTGTGTTTCCACAGGACTTTATCACAGGTAGCTTTTACTGATACAAGTTTTCCACCTTGGCCAGGAGTAAAAACTTTCTTTGTGATATTTTTTTTCCCCGCACAGACAGCTACCACTTTTCTCAAATCGTGGCTGAAAACCACCCCTCGACTTAATGTCACCCTGATGAAGGTGCTACAGTAATCTGTCCATCAAGTAGCTGCACTGACACGCCCAGCAGACACAGAGTAACAGTAACATTTATTCAGACCTGTGTTTAAAGCAACCGTATCGTTACTCTCGGGGGTCATTTTCCATCACTGTGCCATCATTTTCCCTGTATGACGGCTGCCATCGACTGTCCAACGTCATATTGCTGCTTACTCTAAACAGACCTAAAAAAAAAAAAAAAAGTCACTTCCTGTGTACCAGAGGATTTTCCAAGGAACAACCTCTCTGACAGCAGCTGGTCCGAACAGCAGATGGAAAAGCTTTCGTAAGCCGTCTGATGGAGAATCAGCACTGTGTCACATTAATTAGTGAAAGTAGCTAAACCTATTTTTGTCCCTATTTTTATGGAGTTTGGAGGGGAAAAAATCTCACAGCCCTTTTTTTTTTTTTTTTTTTTTTTTTCACAATTTTATTTTTTCAGTCTCCACACTTAAGTTTGGAGCGTTTCTGCTGCTCTCACCCCGACAGATGTCACACATCAAGAGTGCATGTGTGCGTGTGCGAGTGTTTGACAGTGTGTGTGTGTGTGTGTGTGTGTGTGTCAGAGGAAGTGTGCTGTGGTTTGCTGAATGGACGCTGCAGACGATGATAGGCCCCCAGGCGGGCCAGCGCTGGCCTAGAACACACTCCCTCAGGGAAGCCACAACCTCTTTTATATCAGCCCATGACTGCTTGGCCTTGACACGGCCACTTATTAACTCCCCTTCTCTCTCTCTCTCCGTCTGTCTGCCTCGCTCTTCTTTCCGTCTGAAGGGGTTGACCCACTAAATTTCCCGGCCAACTTCAGGTGTCCTGGTTCTGCTGTAAAAGGATTATTTCTGCGTAGAAAGATTAAATTTATCTGCTGTTCTAGTCTAGGCCATTGTTTTGGTTGGGGGGCATCCCCGCACTGCCACCAGTGTTCACACAATAGAGAGCAGACGCCCTCTGGCTTTATGTAACCGAGGTTAGTGATTCCAGTAAAGGAGGATATGATGAATAACTCCATTGTTACATAAATATGAAATGCACTTTTTGCTTACAAATATAGAGCTCAAGGCGTTGGAAAAAATATTCATTCAGCTTGGCCTGTGTTTTGATTAATTAGATACTTTTTGAGAAGTGTGTGAGGCACGGAGAAAACTGCCAGCTGTCCTAAGTTAGCATTTAACCCTCGCACAGATTGACTTTTTTAAACCCAGTTATCCCGATCAATATGTGGAAACCTGTCTAATTTCATCCAGGCAAGTTCTTTATTTAACACTCATACTGCTGCAAGCGGAAGAGAAAGCATCACATTTCACCAGTGATCGTCAGGCTCATTTGTCAAAAGAGTTTGTTTTTTTTCCAAAAAAATGTTTAAACCGACTCTAACTAATGTTGATTAGCTGGTTTGAACTCACTCATCCTATGTAGCTGAGCTGTGTTCTGGTCTTCTACAACTTCCTGTCGTCCCCGCTGGCTACAGGGCGACAAGCTGTCGTAGCATCAGTCAGTTACTTTTTACAAAGTCGGTGAACAGCCTCACCTTTTTATCCATGTATTTTTTTCCATCTGTACTGTGGGATCCAAAGTGTGTCCTCTATTTACCTCTCAGATAGTTTGGGCTCATGGTTATCCGTCCAGCGTGGCTCACAGGTCTGCAGCCTGGTTTACGGTCAGCGTAGGAGTGAGGCTCAGCTGGGATCAAGACATGGTGGTCATGTTATATAAAATTAAGGATGGATCTGATAGTAGTGTTTTATCTCTGGAACCAAAAATGAATTGATATGGTGCATATAAGCATCAATAGCAAAGATTTTCAAATGACACCAAGCCTGAGATTGGATCAGTACATCAGACTAAGTATATCAGTGTATCAGTCTAATAACAGTCAGATATCTGCTGTGCCGCTCAAGAAGCTTTTCTCTCCAGACGAGAGTGAAGCAGCAGTCTACAGTCAGGCACCGAACACAGGGCTGATACTGATGATTAACCACTGATATTTCCATCAGCTCGGAACCAGGAAATGACTGTAGCTCCGCTGCCCATCGACTCCAGGTTAAATCATTCAAAACGAAATCGATTGCGCGCATTGTTCTTCGCTCCGGGGATAAAAGGCTTCCAGCAAGTCACAAGGTGCTTCTCTCCCACTTTGTAAACGACAGCGGAGCACGCGTCAGCTACGCCTTAATGCAGGGACCAATTAGACGCGAAGAGTCATGCTCGCCGTTACAGGAACAGTCTGACTGGGCAGCTTAAGCCGCCGTGCGTGTTGGGACAGGGAGGAGGAGGAGGAGGAGGAGGGTTGATCGTCCGGAGCTTAACGACCGAGAGCTCGGATTCAAGGTCAAAAGCGCTTTCTGCTCATGTCATCACGAGACGCCAAAAAACGTGCTCAGACACACTCTCGGTTGGAGCCGAGTCGGTTTTCGCTCTTCGGGGCCCTGAAACTGTTTCTCACTCAGCTTCTCACAGCGAGTGATGGGATGTTGGTGAAGCAGCGTCCTCCCATTATAACAGCGTATGTGGCATTGTTACCCATGCATGGGTGTGAAAATCTATGAAAAATCGCATACTACTTATATTAAATGTGACATAAAATTGAGTACACAAGTGCGTAGTAATAGATTTTATCTGCCAGAAAATGCATTGCAGCTTTTACATCCTCTGCAATGGAGGTGATGCACTGTAGAAGAAATCCAGTGAAATACTTAACAAATGAATTTACCTTCAGCGATTTTTTTCCGCCAGCAGCCGCTCAGGTCGGTTAATGTAGCGGTCGATGCAGACGTGACGCAGAGCGGCCGTCCTGCCGACAGACGCTGGCGGCAGGACTTAATCACCGCTTTAGTATGCAGTCCAACTAGTACTCAGACTCATTGTGTCTGTGGGCTGCTGAGTTTCGTTCGCTTAGTCACTAAAATGACTTAACCAGTGTGAAAAGAGTTAATACTGTAATGCTGCAACAAGCATGCAGTTATAATGTGGATATAAAGAATAAAATGAATACTTGTTTCTCATAGCCGAAATGTTTCTTTTGACTTTCAACAGTATTGTTACGTTTTTTACTTTGCGTTTCTGTGTTTCTGAGTTGCAGTGTCACCCTGTAGAATTATACAAACGGCAGAGATAAGTAAAGAAAGCCCGTCACCGCCTCGCCGCAGTGTCTCAGTATCTTGAGATCTGAAGTTTTAGCCTAGTAATTAAAAGTTAGCCCTGTGTGTTTGAAGCTGTGCGATCTCTTCATATACCCCCACTGGGGACTTTGTCCAAAAGATGTGTCACACCGCGTAACAAAATATGCCTGATGGCGCTTTTAAAGCAGCTAAAAGTCTGCTAAATTTGCATCGCGGCGTTTTGCATTGATGTAGCGGCGCAGCGTTTACCCACAAAGCTCAAAAGGCAAACCCGTAAGCTGTGTGAGCGGCCTTATTTTAGGTCGACGTACAGCTGTTGTCAGTTCGTGGAGTAAGATTGGAGTTCTTCTTTCTAATGGACGCCCCCTCACTTCCTGTGTAGATAATGTGGTTTTTGACTATTGCTCTACTGGCCATAAAACTATACACTGAGCACTGTAATGCACAACCGATGTATCTTCTGGGCCCCAAATGCGCCGTCAAAACCAGCGTGACAGATCGACACCGGCGCATTTACAGCTCCGTGCTTGATTTCGATGCTGATTTAGTGTTTTCTCTCCCATTTCTCAGCAGCTGTCTACATAGGAAATGTACTTTCTGTGTAGCTCAGCTGAGGGGCTGCATATTTGCTGATGTGAAGGAGGAAAGGAAAATGTCTACATACAGTATGCGGGTTCGAGTGTGCTGTGAGAGCATCCCCTGTACATCCCAGCGATGGGAACTCTAAAGTGCTGTGGAGTTGGTAACTCTCATGAATTATTGAGTCATTCCCTTGTTTTTTTTAAACCCGGTATCTTTGAAATGTAGATGAACGCGAGCGTATTCTCCCCTCGTTCTGCCATCGCAAATTGGTCCGGGCTCCGCGGAGTATTTGAAGATGATCGTGAAGTCAAAACGATATACCTATTATTACATTCGGCGTGTCATCATTATATGTCTGCCTCAATGGGGAGCCTCTAACAAGGTCATCCAAATGTCATTAGTCTCCTTCCTGAAATAGGAGAGGTGCATCACCGTCTGGATATAGCCGCTGTCGGTCACCGGTGCACTTCCACTGCAGCTCGGTGATCATATCACGGCTCATTTGAAGCTCTGTCCGGAAGCAGGCAAACAGACGGCGCTATCAGATTATGGGGCCTTTGTCTCCACTCAAATATCTCACCGTGGTTTTATGAAATTCAAGGTACTGCGGCTGCTGGCGAGTTTGCATTACAAATCAGCCGCGAGCGAAACGCCTCGCACACCTCCTATAGGAAGAGGCTCCTCGAATTCTGCTGGTTTTAAAAGCTCCTGTGTGTGTGCGGTTAAGCCGTCACGTGCGCCGCTCTGTGCTCGCTTTCAGTCGCAACAGTCTTGGAGGGTTATCGCGACCCACTTTGCTCTCGTTCCTAGATGATTTCCCAGTTATCCATTATTTGACTCCTGGAACCGGAGGCGCTGTGTCAATATCAGCTCTGTGGCCTCAGGCACAGATGGAGGCATATTACACGAGCATCAAGGTTGGAGCCATGTGGGGTTTTGAGGGCTGATACTAATAGGCCTGCAGCTTGCTAATATCTTTGGACTGACGCTGATCATTTCCAGGATTTTGTGCCAGTGTTTAGTATCTTGAAATCCTTGCATTTTAAGTGCTTAAATATCTAATATAAAGGTATTCAGTGACATTGGTAATGCCCAGAATATGTCTAATCAATTGTATGTAATTGATTTAAATTTTATTTAGTGATGTAATTTAAGTATTTAAGTTATACGGCCTCTCTCTTCTTTCGGATGTGCAAGCCAGCTTCTAAAAGAGGAGTGAGGTCACTTTTACTGCAGATTTTTCTGACTGTAAAAATCCTCGAATCTCGTCTCTTATTTAATCAGTGTAGGCAGATGAACTCTGCGTAGGAATTTGCCCAAATAGCTTAAAATGATTATTTCTGGTTATTAACCCAGTTACAGTTGTTAACCTGCATAAGTGCCTTTGCTTTAAATATTTCACCAAAATATCAACCAAAATAATGTATTTATAAAATTCTTATCACAAATATTTCTTAAACAAAGGAAAAGAAGATAAAGTGCGGATACATGTGCTCATTTAGTCCATCTCAGATTTAGTTAAAGCTGAAGTCGGTGAGATTGAAGGCATGTTTCCATCCTGGTGTCAGCAGCTGAGTCCTCAGGATAAACTGAAGGTGGCGCTGATTTTCAGCTCGGATGTCATTTAACTATCGAGGATACAACAAGATGATGTAATTAAAAGATTCGCAGTCGGACCTCAGATGACGGAGCGACCACGTGGAGAACATGATGGAAACATGGCTTGGGTGGAAACGCACAGGGACAATTACTGTGTTTTACTCCAACGGCCCATTATAGCTCCACCTGCTCAGAAATAGAAAATGTTACTAGCTGTGGTTACGCTAGCGCAGTTGGCTAATGCTTCCTGGCTGCTGTCAGATGTTGAATAAAGGGCCGGTATCGGCCACATGTTCCTGTCGGCCTCAGTAAGCAGCTCCCAGGACAGCTGTCAGCCCGGCAGCAGGTTTCATGTAGACCTGCAGGCTGCTGGGATTGACAGCTGCCTCGCTTCTACAACCCCCCCAACCACAACACTCCTCCACCAGTCTCACACGCTTTCTCTTTAGCTCAGCACTTTGTTTGTCAGAGGCAATATTGTCAGAAGTCAAAATATTATAAATGACATTTGAAGTACAAAGTGATTTTAAGTTGTTGATCCGCTCATGTAATTATGTCATTGGCTCTATGAGGCTTTAAGCTTACTTTATATTTAACTAAAAGATATCAGTCATCTCCACAAAACAATTGATAAAGTCAAACCATGTCACAGTAAGAAAAAAAAAATGGTGCAACACATCAGACATTTGTTTTCATTGTTCATGATCGGTCTTATGTTCACCATCAACATTAAAAAGTTCAGTTTTCAAATTGAGATGATGTAGAGGAGCAGTCAGACAGTGTGTTGACCTGTGTGCACTCACGAAAACAAACCCTCCAAGCCTCTGGATGAGTTTCTACAGATGGATTCCTCAGAGTTTGGGAGTCCTTGGAATATGATATTTGTATCTGTTGTGCAGCTGCATCAGGACTTGACTTGGCTGTTGTGGACTTCAACCTGGAACGACTGCAAAACATTTAAAAGGGGCGCACGGTGTAAATTTTCCCGTCCACCAGTGGAAACACTGGGCTCTCGATAGAAAACAAATGGACATGTGGGCGGACGGGAAGCCAGTAAAGGGGTTTCTCCAGTATCCTAGCCGATATTTTTCATCTTCTCAGAGCCAATCTTGTCAATAGCAGCTGAGAAATCAGTCAGAATTACTGTAGGATTAGCAGGCCAAAGACTGAAGTGCACAGGGAATGAGGAGCTGGACATATGTGGAGGGTAAAAATCAGAGAGCATCATCACACTAAAAACTGTGCTACAAAGATAGATAGATATACAGACAGACTTAGTGATCCCCAGAGGAAATTCATGTAAAAGAAGAAGTGCTGGAGCAGGTCTGATTTCACCAAAACCAGCTGCTCAATCTGAGAAATGAATATAAAACCAATATGAAAATAAATACATGGGTGTTAGTGAGTGAATTACCAAACAAATGAATAATATAAAGTTTATTCATATTTATTAATCACTTGAGCCTCTGAGCTGTGTGTGCAGTGACAAAGAAAACCTGCCCAGTTTTTCATTACTGAGAAAAGAGGTTCTTTCTAAATGTGCGGACTAAGTTCAGGAAGTTTAGTGGTCGTTCAAATTATTGGAGAGAAGACACACTGAGTAAACCCAGCTCCAGTTGTTGGTGAGTGGATCTCAGTAGAAGATGATACTTGGATAAAGCCCATATTTTTCTTGCTCTTATGACACACAGAGTTGCTGAGTTGTAAGAGGAAGCATTTGTTGTTGCAGCAGGGCAACTTTTTATTCATTACAACAATGAATGTATGCTCTTATACCCAATAAAAGATCCTGAAGAAGAAAACATCATACGTTATTTTCAATTCAGCGGTGAATGAACTGCAGTGAATTCTTCATCTGTTTTCAGCTGGAACACTCCTGAGGCGATGAGGTGTTATAACTTCATTCCTCTACATCATGTCATGTACAGTAATGAAACAATTCTGTCAGTTTTCTCAGTGGCAAATCAAACCTTGTGGGATTTCCCCCGGTCTGGGTGAGGAATGCCCTCTGAGTGAGGACTTTATTTCAGAGCTGTGGCTTTGGTTTCCCTCCAGCTGATTAATGACAAATAGCAGTACCTCTGACACTCTGTCTCGCAGTCCCTTACATTTCAAGACAATACCGTGCTCAGTAATAGCAGAATCTCACCATGTCCCACGGCGAGCACCAAATAAAACCTCATCCGTGTAAATGAATCAGCCGTTTGTTTGATGTTGTTTGTTCCTTCTCGTCATATTCAAATGAAACAATTCAAAGGTTAAACGAATTTAATTCAGGTTCTCGTGGCTGAGTGTGCGTTAAAACAGCCTTTTTGTGTCTTTTCCTAATTGAGCCGTTGTTCTACTGCTTTTCAGGAACGATACAGAGATACAGTTAACAGCGTAGTAGCTGTAAGAAGAAAATATTTGACATTTCGAGCATGTGGTTTATGTCTTTACCAGATCACGCTTAAGAAGAAAATGGGAACAACTGCAGAGCTTTCAGCAAACTATTAGGAACAAATGTGGTGTTCATGAAATAACAGTGGAAAGTGACTTCATGAATTCTTTGATAGCAGTGGAAGCTTTTCGTCTTGTGACGGCCCCGCTGTTGAGTCACCAGTGAACATTTGACATTTTAAGGTAAATAAATAACCAGTTCCAAACATTTGCCCACCGTGAACGTAGGCAGCAGTCCCAGCCTTTGTTTGCAGACGTTTATCACAGAAAACAGGCGGCACAGAGGACTGCAGCAGGGCCTGCCCCAGAATCTGAGCTCTGCCCTTACCTGGCATCTTAAAGACCAGTCGGATCCTGCATAGACTCCTCGTGTCTCAGTCCATCAAAGGTCCTTCAAAGGCAGCAGATGAGAAGAATTTATTGCTCGTTCAGCTAAAGACAAAGTGTGAAAAGGCTCCAGGGACTTTCTGTCTTCATAGTTTTCCTTTTTTCCGCACTGAAATGAACTTGAATGGGGAACACATTTTCTAAAGCGCCGTATGAGAATCAGTGTTGTGTTGCTTTAATTATAATTTAATTTAATTTAATCTCAGGCTTTTCCATCTCGTGTGCAGTTACGTGTCACTGCCCATATTAAGACCGGACTTGACTACGAGCCTGAGTAGGATTATGCAGCATATCACTTGTAATATAAATATAAGTCTACATCTTGGATATGGTGCAGGTTATTAAATATTTATTCTAGAATTGTTGTGCACTCGTTGTCTGTGGAAAGACATGATGATGTTTGACAGGTTTCTCCTTACTCACATTCATTCACTCGTTTTTTAGCCTGAAAACATGAACAGAACTGGACTCTCTGCAGCCAGTTCTCCTCAAAAATATCGATATCAGCCTTCAGACCATCACTGTTCAGACCTCGCCTCGTTGCCCCTGCTTATGAACCACCTCTCCGTGCTCTCGGGCACATTTTAAAAATGCATTTTCTCTTTCTCAGTTTTTTTGAAAGTCTCTCTGTACAAGTTCAGATTCGCGAGCCGTGCAGCTGGCTGGTGGGCAGAGAGCTGCATCTGCAGTGTCAGATCAGACGGCTTTGTGCTTTCTTTTACAACACCGCGAAGTCTAGCCGCACGCCGGCACAGAGGGATGTGTCCTGTGTCGCTGTCAGAGGGCGTCTCTCGCTGCCTTCGCCACACACACACACACACACACACGCATAAAACTAATCTGTGAACACAGTTGCTGTTTTTATTTTGCTTTTGTAAAGGAGGCCACTACAGGGTTGAAAGGATCAGCAACTAAAGTAGATTTGATGTGACATTTAATCTCATGCCCAATTTGATGTGGACTCGGTGTGTGTGTATTTGTGTGTTGTGTGTGTGTGTGTGTGTGTGTATGCATTTGTGTTGGTTCATTCACGTCGTTCGGTCCATGGGTGGCTGTGCACCAAAGTGCTTGGTACTTGTTTGCTGCTGTTTTCATGTGCGTGTGTTCATGTGTCATCTTCTGTCAGGAGCTTTTACGTGTGTGTGTGTGTGCGTGTGTGTGTGTTCGGTGATGACTGAGCCATCTGTGCCTGCAGTACCTTTGCCAACACAGCGACTGGAGCGGCTCCAGCAGCCAGCGTCCTCCAGCTCCTGCCGTCTGCCCTCACATTCACTTCACTGAGACACGACAGGAAGCTCCTCCATCTTGGACCGGCTTCCCGCTCCGTTCTCTCTCCCGCCGCGCCCCAGTAATCCCGCTGGATGACCGGATTGAAAGCGATTGGGGAGGAAAGCAGGTCCGATGAGGCTTTCAATTACAGGCCCGATGGGGTGTGGACATCGCGGGTGTTAACGAGCCAGACAGTAACGGCGGGTTTTGCGCTTTAAACATTTCTGAATCCTGTGCCCGCCATGCTCCGCGCACAACACACCCAAACACAACAGAGCGGGCCTCAGAGTGCGAAGCGTCGGCCGTTTCCTGAGAGTCATGGTGACCGGGCTGATATGGAGATAAAACCCAGGCCTCCTACGTGACTGCGCTTCAATTCTGACGCTGCATGACATCTGATCTGTGGCTGCGTGTAAAGCACAGCGCCTTTCCACCGCACGAAAAGCAGCTCGTCTTTTTACAGCGAGGTGTGCATTAATACGGAGAAAATGCATCACTGCAAGACAATAAGTGAAGTCCTGCTTAAGTCTTTCAGGGATCGATACTTTAGAGAAACGCAGCCAGAAAGCTTTTAAGATATAAGCGACTCTACCTCCTGTAACAGTGATCTACTTGCCCAGGTCTTGTTGCTGCTGAGAGCCTTTCAAATGTACGTAAATATAATTTTTCACTTTCTCTTTCGGCATGGAAAAAGTGAAAGATATTCAGTGGCAGGAAGTGTCAGAAAAAAAAAAACTCACCTCTAAATGTCACATCACTATCTGACTGTGCTTAAACCAGTTCTCTGTATTTATTTTAAACGTGGAGTTGTTTCATTTTCTTTTACATCAGTGAAACCGTGTTGAATGTTTCTTTTTTTTTTTTTTGTAGTTTCTGATTTAAATGGAGAAAAATAAGGCAGGAAAAACGCGATGGGACACTTCAAGCCATCAGTGTGGTTGGAGAGCTTTTCTTTCTAATATTTTCATGACAATTTTACCTCCTCCATTTTTACGTCTCCATTAACCACTATTCCAATGTACATGATGACATCAACATGATGATTTTCCCACCGGCCTTGCAAAACCATTTTATGTTAGGTTTCACAGTAGACAAAAAAAAATCATCTATCTAGAGTGAACCAATTTTAGAACTAGACTAATTTTATATATTTAACTTTCTTTTTTTTTCTTCTAGGTCAGGTCACAGTATCACAGTGTACAGTTGAGATTCCATATAGGGTTAGGGAAAAAATTGTACTTTTATTTTATCATTATTTATTTATGTAGTTGTAGTTTTATTCTTCAGACTGGCACTGAATTGGTGCAGTGTGTTTGTGATGTTAAGATATTCTGATCTCAGATGTTAAACGTATCAGGGTTTTTGTTTTTTTGCTGAATAACAAAAAAAAATGGAAATGATCAAAGGTGAAATTTTGAATTCATTGCATGTACAACATGTATATATTCTATATTTCATTTTAGCTGACATCATACAGCCACATACCATGAAATGAGGAACTGCATTTAGTCTACACACTGTATGACCCTTCGTGTCTTCATTTCTAACGTACAGATGATGCAGCTTGTGATGTGTTTTTCCTTTTGTCAGCTCACTAAACTGAAACACGTTCTGCGTAATCCAGATAATTATCGCAATAATATCACATCGTCATCATCATCATGATATCATCTCATTCGATACTGAATAAACTCTCTGTGGCATGTGTGCGTCTCTCTGCTCCGCTGTGACCTTAATATCTTCCAGTGAGCACATTTAGCATGTTGTGGTCTGTGCTCGTGTTTCCCTCCATGTGCAGCGTGGGAGGAGAACGATTGTGTGTAGCGCCCCAGTTAATAGGAGCGCTGGTTAATGGTGTGCTCTTTACAGCGAGGTGGTGGTCCAAGAAAGTGACAATGCTTTGTCAGGCAACAGACAAAAGTCCTGCATCACAACAAGCATGTCAGAAATGCTGCTCTTCACTCTGAGGTGCTTTATTAAGACGCACTTTTACTTTGTGGGGTGATAAAGGGCCAGCAAACTGTGATCTCCGGTCTCCAGTGATTTGTCTTAGAAACGTGCAGTGTGCACAGCCCTGCGATTGTTCAGTTGAAGTTTTCTCGTTAATTACATGGTGAGCCTCCAATCTTTCCGTCTTCCATTTTCTTTCAAGTGCCGTCGGTGATTTTTCGAGCGCCTGAGCAGAGCTGTGGTGACGCTCTGTCACACGTTTGGGTGTTGTTCAGGGTGCGAACCGCTGAGCCTGTTCACCTCTGCGAGCCCATTATCTCACCCCAGATATGAGATTCAGAGAAGTTTATCGTGATGTGTAAAGGTATTTTCACTGAATAATGCCGCGTTAATGTGAAAGTGTCTCTAACGGTGATGAACCTCTGGAGGTGGCTCAACCTGCTGCAGCTTTTCAGGACCTTTTTAGTTAATTGTTTTTGTGTTATGTAGCCTCAGCATCGTTCAGTAGGCACATTTTCCAAAGAAGAGCTTAGATTAAGCCACGGTACACCACAAGCACCAGAATGCAAGTCAGACAGCGGCAGGAGGACCACGAGTGAAAAGAAATATGTTTCGTGATATGAAATGAAACCATGTTTTTCTAGCTTGTCAGTCATTGTCTCCCCGTAGTTGATGTTCTGTGGTTCATCCACATTCGGCCTTGTTATAATGATAATACGTAGCATACATTTCTGGACAGAAAAGGAGGCAGATATTGATTGAAAATTGTCTTTTTTTCCAGCAGCAGACCTCACGGTGACGACATAAACACGACCGGTGACGAGGGCCGGAGAGAAAAAAGGGGCCGGGAGGTCAATGCCAAGCTTTTAACAGCGCGATATGAATGAGATGTTTTTTCTGCTCTCCATTAGCGGCAGTGTGTGTGTGTGTGTGTGTGTGTGAATCAGTTTATCTGTGTATGAGTGTGTGCGCATAATTGGACTGGAATCAGCGAGTGAATACGTTTGTGCGAACACTGGGCGCTCTCTGTGGGTTTGGACGTCGGCAGCGTCTGTAGTCATTCTCCGGCAACGACCAATTAGGATTAATGAGCTGGGAGGACAAACAACACAGAAATGAGTTGTGCAGAAAGACGCTTATTGTTTTCCCCGAAGACGCCAGCAAAAAGGCTCTAAACCAAGAGTTCTTTCTGACCGTGAATAACAAACAGGCCGAGTCCGCTCTTATTACAGAGCAGATTAGTTTTAGATCTGCCAACGTTTCCTGGAGGCAGAGCTGCATCTTCAGACAAAAACTACGGTTCAGACGTCTGAACGGGACAACGTCTCACACACCGTTAGCGCCGTCACGTTAGCCAGCTGTGTGCAGCATTTTAAGAGGAAGAAATAGTAGGATTAGTTACAGTGTGTGTTTACAGCAGCTGATTCACAGTTATATTAACTCTGTTGATGCTCTGGATAAAATCTGTTCAGTCAGTTAAAGTGCTTTAGTCTTAACATTTAAATGGAATTATACTCACTTAAAATATTCAGTAATGATTAAATTTATAATAATAATGAATTCTGTTTGTTTGTGAATTAATCAACATAATAATAATAATCATAATAATAATCATAATAATCACAATAATAACCATAATGATAATCAGAATAATCATAATAATAATACTAATAATCAGAAACTGAATTACATAAAAAATACCGTTCTCCACTCAACTGACCACGAGATGATATCAGATACATAAATGCGTGTACCATCACCCATTTTTCCATCTAGAAAACTCAGCATATCTTTAATAATTAGATTAGGACAATGAAAACATAAATTAAATCAGTTTCCATATCTTAGCTACAAATATCCAAAACCTCGCGTATGTTTAGCCTCAATCTTTCCCACGTTTCCCTTACTTGGTAAATTCAGTGTAAAATCTGACATGATCATTCTTTGAGTGTACTGTGAATGCACTGAATTTAGCAGCAGTGGTTGAGTTTGCTTGTGTAACAGAGTAAGCTGTATGAACGGTGGTGGTGGTTATAAAATGTGATATGATATGAAAAGTGTCATAATGAAACATAAAAAAGGACATTTTCAATGAAGATTTCTATAATGAATAAATATACCCTTGAATAAAAAAATTTTGAAAATAACGAAAAATTCTTAAATTATTTAACAATTTATTGCTTCATTTATTTACGTCACAGATTTTATTTCTTTTTCACAATGTCCTGTTTATTTATTTCATGTTGAAATCCTCTTTGGGGCTCCATAGTTTTGAATTATTATATGAAGTATTATATATAATATTACATATACACATTATATAACTATGACATTGATTCCTGTGTATTTTCTATGGTTCATGAGCTAATGTCCCATCACATAAAGTGTGAAACATCTACATCCCCACACGCTAAACTCAATCAGCCATGCAGAGATGCACAGTCATTTGAATGCGTGATTTCATTTGTTCACGGTGCTGCACGGTGTTAGCGTGACAGCTAACATCCCAGCCAGCAAACGCCATCAAGGAGGGAAAGAAGAAAATTGAGGGTGAAAACCGCACACATTTAAAATAGTCACACGTCGGCACAACATCTAAACCAGCAGCAGCTTAAATCCATAAATATCTTCGTGTGGATCTGCCATGATCCTGAGTAATAAAGTTTGGGCTCAAGTGTAGCATAAATTGTGTGTGCGCACACGCTTTTGTCTGGCTGGAGACTCCCCTAGAACAATGTACACAGGAAAAAGATTATCAGTTCTATTATTGTGAGGACGGAAGTTTGTATCCCCATCCGCCACACACATCACAATGCTGGCTCAGTATAGAAACAAAGTCTCCGAGAACAAACACACACTTCTGCCAATACAACCAGAGCAGCTTAGGAGCAGCTTTGAAAAAAAAACCCACCCATTCACCACACTATCAAACGCGCTGCACAGACCGCTCTCAGGCATCCTCTCTGCTGGTATTTTAAGAAGCATGTCGGGCTGGAAGCAGGGAGGTCGTGCAGTGAGCGCTGAATGTATTTCAATTCACTTTGTACGCTGTGCTTGGAGAGTAGAGCCTACTTAACCTGGCATCTATGTTTTATAATTCATAATCTCAGCTCTGTAAAGAGAAGTTTTAGGCCAGAGGAAGTGCCGGCCCAGTGTCTCACATAATTATAAATGTGTATTTTCGTATGAAATGAATAAAGCGTATTTGTCACTAAACATAGTCCTTTCTCATTTTAAGCCCAGTTCAGGTTAGGTCAAGTTCTACTAATAGATTGAAGTTATTCTGGTGAAAGTGACACTCCCCGTGTTTGCTGTGGTGCTCACAGCTCACTGTTGGTGTTTCGAAACTCACTTGTGACCTGTGATTATCTTCAAAGCGGCGAGCTGGGAGGAAAAAGTGCAAACTCCCCGTAAGATCAGGCTGAAAATGACTACAGTCCACAGGGACTCAAGGGAAAGAGAGGCAAAATAGCTTTTTATCAATGAAGCTTTTCTTCAGCGGAGGGCAGCCTCCCTGCTGCCAGAGCCCATAAAAAACACTGGAAGTGCGTTTTGCCTCGATAACAAGTTCATCTAAAGTTTTTTCACATGTAGTTATGAAGTCAGTTGTGTAACACTTTCTAATAAATGTCACTCTTTATGGAAGAGTTACAAACTGGCTTTATTATTAATGAATATTTTACTGTTTTATAGATTGTTTGTAATTACTAAGAAGAGCCATTGTCATTGAGAAAGTGCAGACATGTTAAAATTCTAAATACTAATAAGTCACTCAAGTGCTCTCAGAATACATAAATAGTAATAAGTAAGTGAAAAATAGGTTTTGATCCAGATGACTGCAAACTAAGGGC
>JAOXYL010000059.1:23846123-23856442 GCA_028564955.1 Terapon puta
ACACACCAGCCACTAAAGGGACTGTAAAACATCTGAGTGACTTGCTGCTTTTAATCTAAAGTACAAATACAAATGCAGTCTGAGGGGGACCACCTGAAAACTTCAAAATTTGAGGTATCAGAAACGTATTGTTTTCCATTCCTCCACTGAAAGGTGAGCAGCAGCACAGATGTAACTGATCATTGGAAGGCAGCTGATGCATGTTGCTGCCACATCTCTTTGCATCGACACCACTACTACCACTGTTTGTAGCCGTGCAAGCTATACATTTAGGAATTATTAAATGTAAAGATTATCTTCTCATGCCAATGTGGGCCCACAAAGCCTGCAGTATTTGGTTACACTCCCCTACAACCTCCTGGATCTAACTTTGTGACTTTCATACAGCTCCTGTCATTAAAACATACAGTTAAAATGCAGCAGTTATTTGACTTTCCTCACACTCACAAATAAAAATCAAAACTATCAGAAATCTAAGGACTCAACACCACTATAGCCAAACAGCAGGACTGTCTGTTTAGAAACTACTGATCCACAAACAAGGACAACCATGTTCTCTGGTTGTACGTGGAGTGTTTTGAGGACCTTCAACAACCCATGCAAATAAAAATACTTAAGCAGTGCTTGTCCTAATGTACGTCTGTATTCATAGCATGGATCACGCACTGTGTCCCTAAAATAAATCAGCTGGTTAAAAACAGAGAGTCTCAATCTAGCTTTACACTTCAGTTTAAATTAACACACTGACACTGTCTGGTCTGGGATCTGATTTAGTGAAAGGCACGCAGCAGATGGACCCTTCAAAATGTTCCAAGTGAAGTTTCCATGCTGCTGAGAACAATCAGCATAATAAAATAATAGGATATTAAATACTAGGCAAGAATACTTGGCAGTGACTTGTAAAGACTAATCAGACTAATTATTGTAATCATAGCTGTACTGTAAGTGCAAGTTAAAAAGATGCAGATGTAGCACTGAGATCATTCCTCAACACTGATATCTTCAAAATGCCAACCTCTGCTGCTGCATACCATCCAAACGGAGAGCTGATTGGGAATCAAATCAAATAATCAGATTTGTTTTTATGTCCTAAGCAGTCACATTCTCAACAGCATTAACTGTCAGTAGATATCAAATCGGCAACACAATGTCCTGATATCGTGGCACAGGGACGACATGAAGCAGGAGGACACAGATCAGTGTGGTCTGGGCTTTTATCATTCATTACCATTATTCTGCCTTACATTTAGTCAACAGAAATCATTTTTCAACCACAGGTACATCAGAGTAGCACTCCCTCCAGACAATATATTTTTGCCCTCCACCTCTATGGATGAATGAATGACAGACAATGCAGCTAAATGCTAATAAATGTGGCTCGTTCAGAAACTTTCTTCCAGTGTTAAATTAGAAATTGTGAAATCGTGTTCAGGCTAGAAATTTGCATTATGAATAGAATAAAATCTGATTTTGCATTTTGCAAGTGGCTCAGTGGCTCATTTCACTATTACATTAGGAAACAAATACTGAGAATGAACGTGACCACAGAGCCAGACTGGTGCAAACATTACAGTCTGGAACAGACATATAACAGATATAACTCAATAACTCAATAATACACAGGAAGCTCCACGCTGCCTGTTTTATCTCCCCTAAAACTATGCACACAGAGAGGAACTGTTTAAGGATTTAAAAGGCAGACTCGTGTTCTCAGACTGTAGTTATCAACACAGGATGTGGAGTCAAAAACAGAAAATAAACACATTTTTAATGGTGGTGCTCTACGTGAGTGCATTACCTCTCACATAGATAAGCCTGCATATCTTAAATCACCTCCATATGTTAGAGCTGCAGGCAGAGTCTCCTGAGTACAGTACACTCCTGCAAATAAAAACCTAGGACGTCTTTTCAGAGCTAAACATGTGGAAACAGGAGACAATAAACAGGACGAACACAATACGACGTCCTCTGTAACTGAATGCCAGTCACCGCTGCTCTCATGTACAGATTTTAATCACACTAGTGCTGACGCTGCACACTATATTTCACACTCTCCATGTAAGTGGTCTGTAAGGCTGTAACTGCCTCAAATGTGTTGTGAAAATATGAAGTCCCCGGAAAAGTATACTTTTCAGAAATGTTATGCGACTTGATTTGATTTACACCGATTCATTTCCAATTTATTTTTTCAGACTTTCCGAAGCTGCATAATAGATCTTTGGGTTAAAAGTGGCATTCCTTCCAGTGATACTTGGGAGGGTGTCCCTGTCTGATACGCTGTTTCTACTATTAGTATGAATAAAGTTGGCGTTTTGTGATTCAAATATTCTAATTATTTCTAATCATTTAGTAAATACAGTTGATTTGACAATTCATTCTTGACCTCGGAGGGAGGGAGAACCTGACAAATCTCAACTCAAGACCTTACTAACTTGTTCTTCAGCTTCAAAAGAGAGCAGAACAACCAAGCTGTCAATCACCTTCTGTATCCAAGAATGAACGGTCTATTTCAACTATACATACCAAATCTTTCTAAGCAGCTTTTAAGTCAACATGGATTAGAAGATCCATAGGAAGCAAATGTACCATGACTTAAAATGACTACATGAGATTTTAACTGTTTATATCTACAGTACTGTCCATAGTTATTCATAATGTCTGATACTGGGTCCAATTACAGTATGTAGACCAGAACAGACTATGTTTACATTTTTCCAGTCAAAGTTTGTCAGAGAGGAGGTCGGGAGGAGATTTTAGTCTTTGGAGAATTTATTTTGACATTACATTTTGTGGTTACGGCTCATTAGGAATGTTTTGCGGACCTCAACAATAAAACTGGGCTTTGCTAATTCAGCTTTGATGCAAGTTTACAGCTGCAGTTTGTGTCACGCCAGACATCCGAACCCTAACCCGTCCCACATGGGATTACTAACACTGCTCTATATCATATGTAAAACAATAAGAAGGCACCTTAGGTAACATATACAAAGAGAAAAGGAATTATCCAGCCTTGATATCATATACACTTCCATATACTTTCATGTATGTTTGTGCAAAATATCAAGTAAACTGTTCAGCAATGAGCAAAAGAAAAAAGGGCCTCAACTCCAAGGCTTTATGCTGATGACTTGCTAACTAATATGGATTCTATTAAAACAGCCAACTGTTTTTGAATAATCAATTTTCAGACAAACAATCTTTAGCTGTTTTTATTTTACTGAACAAAGTATTGGGTAATTTCCACAAAAAAGGACGTGAGGAAGCCAAACGAAGCTCATTATCGATTTCACTGAGACGGCACATTCAACAATCCATCCATTTGTTTGTTACATCACCTCTGCACAGGAGGCGTAGCGTGAGCAGCAGCAGTAGCTTCGGCCCGCGCATTCAGGCACGGTATTAAGTATAGGCTGCGCTCACAACCCAACATGTGAAACAGATGAGTTGGAGCGTAAAATATGTTTCGGGACGCATTAACGAATGTACAGAGCAAGTGACACGCGAGCCGTTACGTGACCTATGTACGCAGCTAGATTTAAAATAGGAGCGTATCCATTCCATCGGACACGCGTGTGACGGACGACTGAAAATACAGCTCCAACGCTTTCTGTGTGGACACACATTGGATGAATTCTCCATACTATGTTCATATTTTATTGTCCAAAATGTGCAAAGATTTGGTTTATTCAATCATTGATGAACCATTCCTTACTGAAGATCCAGGCACATGCCAAATCAGGCAGTAAATCTTGACCTGATCAACCTAATTACCAGTTTGTTGAGGTGCATGATAATATTTATAGAGAAGAAGAGAACCAACAGGTAGTGCCGCTGAGCTAGAAACCTGCCCAACCTTGACCTCAGTCCTGAGGTAAGCGCTGAACTGGGGCGGCTGTAAATTCCTACTGTTTACCCCGGTTCCCATTAAGAGTTCCATTGTCAGTAAATGGTCTTACATCAGAGGGAACAACAGCAGGAGAAAATGGACATCATGAAAACAGTTTACATCCCCACAGATGAGATCATTTATCTGTAGCCTGTGAGCAATAAGGAGGAATCGCCAGTCATGAAGTGGTCACGGCAGTGAGGGCAGACACGAGTCATGTGGAGATGAGCTTTGTACGAGACCGAAACCAAAGAATTCCTTCGTAAAAGGACACAGTGTTTCTCAAAATGAACAGAGCATGACGCTTCTTGAAAAAAGGAGCTGTGCTACTCGTGAATGAGCGCATGGCTACATGGACAAGTGTCGGGGACTAAAGGAAAGGCAAATTCAGTCTTGTGTAGATGTTATGTTTTTTTATCTACTGAATCTAGAGGGAACTTTGTGGTGTTTTTTAATTATTGAATATCGAAATATCACTTTTATGAGCGAACACCCATGACACATTCCTGTCAGGGTTTTCCTGCTGACTGAGTTGATGGTGGTACATCAGTAAAGGTATACTTTATGAATGTTTAAAGAAGAAGGAAACACATTCAGTGCTTATGTTAGATGTAAAGGATGGTTATAATATGTTTTGGTAAGAAACCTTAATATAACATAAACTTAATATAACTTATCCCATAAGGTACCTTTAAAAAAAAAGAGTATGTGACATAATAGTCACTGTTTTGATTAAGTAATAGATTGAAAAGATCTTCTTATGCTATTCATATTGCAGGAAGATTTGTAAAACATATCTGCTTGCTCCTTTCTTCTTTCCATCATTTGGGAGCAGCAGCAATGGCAGCAATTTATCTATTCCCAAATAACAAGATGTGGTTAGCCAGCGAAGAAATAAATAGCTTGTCTGTCCTGACAGGGCTGTGCCAAACACACACAGAACTGTATTTAATACAGAGCAGAGGGGAAGCATCAGACACATATGCTCATGAACAGCATTAAACCACTGATCAGCACCCACATTATTAAAAATAATCAAATTTACTTTCCAGAAATAAATCCTGTCCTGAGGTTATCACTGTTAAAGGATGGCTCCTGAGGGGCCCATTCACTGACCGAGTGTGAATCCTGAAGTAACTGAGCACTACATCAACAACGATTAATTCCAGACTTTACAAAAACTTTCCCTAAGTGCCTTGATACATGTCTCCAATGTCAATGATACAGGTCCAAAAAATATAGTACATTCCAGTGTGTATTTTTATTTAGGGAAACGGCGTCGTGGTAAAAATAAAACCAATACCAGGTGCTCACCAAAACCAGTTTCAGAAGCAGGGATAAAATTGGGTCAGTCATACTGATGAAGTGTTAATTGTACGGCGTTAAGAGCCAACTATTACTGAAAACAGTCATAGACAGAAGTGTAGACTGAGATTAATGTTACATCTGTTTATATACAACATGCACTATTTGTGGATATAGTAGCATGAGCCCTACAACAAAATGTTTTCCATAAATACAGTGTGTTTGGACATCCTACCCAAAAATATATTCTTAGATATCTTCATTTCAAATGTATGCTGAAAAACACTGTTTACAAGAGAGAGAATAAAGCCAGAATGGTGCATTCAAGGGTTAAGGCTGGCTATCTTAAAATATAAGAAGGGAGAAATCATTTCTCTTCAGATTTCCACAATAACCTCCTTGTTTACTTTGATGCTAAGTTAGAACAGTTTGGGGGTATTTGATATGAGAGATTTCTGTGTTTCCATTTTTCTCTGGTCTTTTCTCAGTGGTCGTAAACGGTCGGACTCAGTTGGAAAAGTGTTATGTCAGAATTTAGCAATATTTCAATCAAAATATCATTTTTGGGGTTGTTTCTTTTATGTTGTAAGGTCACTGTCACACCCAAGGGGATGCATAAACAGATGCAAAAGGCATAATGAGGCCATTCTGCCTAAATACCCAGGGGGCAACAAGGCAAATCCAATAACGGGAAGGTGGCTTCCATCAGCATTGTGTAATAATACAGGAAGACAGGAAGACAGAACAAATCAGAAGCAGAGAGAGGACGACCACACTTCCAATCTATGCAGTTGGAAGCACCACAGATGTCAGCAGTGAGCGCAGTTGTTTTCTCCAAACTGTGTGATGTGTCTGCCCTCAGTGAGGCGTACACCTCGGTCCAGCCCTCGAGCTCAGGGATCATCACATCACCACGTCCATCCAGGCCGTAGTGCCGCCTTACAGACGTCTGCCCTGCCGTCCGAGGTCAGCTCTGTTTCTCCGTGTGTGTGTTTGAGTGCGTGCACGTACGTGCCGGGCCTGGTTTTATTAGGACTGTCGTGGCGCCTCGTTCCCCACGGCTGGTCAAAACACAGACATGTGACGCACGGCACCGAGACAGACTTGAATCACATATGGCCCACAGGGGTTTACATTAACACCGCCTCAGTTCCTGTCGTACCTGTCATATCACTACAGACTGTCACACATAGCTCACGGCAGAACAACTGGACAGGTCAGTGTATGCAAACACCAAGGCACACACACACACACACACACACAAACACACTGGTCAAGGTCCCTGTCTTTGCTACGATAACATCAATTGAACCAGTCTCTGCTGTCATCACCACTGCAGTCTTACGGCAATCACCAATGATGACTTTGCCCTTTGGCGCATGTAACCACACACAGATTTAAACCCTGCACACACACACAGACACACACGCACACACATGCACACACATGCACAGCGGAGTGCCTTCAACCAATTAGAGCTGACAAGTGCCAAGTAATTCTATATGAGAGATTGTGGTCTGGTAGGGCCTTAGACTGCAAAGCATTATTACTACCATGAAAACCACCAGATTTGTTTTCCAGGCCCACTCTGCCGGAGAGATATTTTTCAAGCATGAGGAGAGCGCCCAACCAATGTTCTGCTCTCTGCCTGAGGACTTAATGTGGATTAAATTCAACAAAACATGTAGTGTAACTGTATTAAAGTCACGTTGGTACGGAGGAGTGGATCGCCTCAGGAGAAGTTTGCAAAATATGTGCATGTCAACAGTCTGTCCCATCATCTTGCTAATTTTATCGACTTCTTGCAGATGTTTGCACCCTCTTTACTGGTCCCTTTATAAATCTTTTCAAGTACACAGCTCCGATCACAAGTCAGAAATAGATCAGCGGGGCTGATTTCATATATACAGTCGAGCAGTGCCGTACATGTAGAGGTGATGTAGAGACTGGGTAGGTGAAAAACACGATGCTCACACGCGAGAGCCGAGGGACTCAGCCAGACAGTCTCCGAGGTAGTGATTACTCCAACTGCTCTGTTGAGCCTGCCAGGAAAGAGACGTTTACAGTGCAGGTGACATACTATTATTCTACAAGGGAAATCCCCTTGAGCATCGCCCTTGAGTTTACAAAGATACACATGTAGCAGGTGTAGAGGGTAGACAGTGCTAACCCAACATGAGCTCAGAGGAAGAGCCCACAGAGGGTTGGAGGCAGAACACGGCTCCACATATTTCATCCTCCTACACCTTTTATTTATACTGACCGACTGGTAAAAGCATCAGTCGCATTTTCAGCTTCCTCAAACTTGCCTTGGCTTGTGATGCCACCTGAATCAGTTTTATGCTCAGAGAGTTCTCTACAGCTGCTACGAATAGAAATTTGGATTCTCCTCACTATATCTGTGTGAGGAAATATGAATTGTAACAATACAGCAGCTATTGTACATATTTTTCCATTTTTTAAAAGAGGATAAAACAGTTTAGGGGCTCATTTGTGGAAATAGAGCCCAGGCTTGAGCCTCTGGGTGTGTGGTTCCTATGGCAGCTGACGTTTGAGGGCTGGCACTGGCAGGACACACACTGTCAATTTGTGGTTCGTGGTGAACTACTGACAGGAGAATGCCATACTTGACAGTATATCCTACAATTGTTGATGAAAGACATTTTTTCAGCCTTTTCAACAAGCCTAAGCAGTTAACTCTTGCTGTTTTAATGTTTGTTCAAACATTTGGGAGCCATCCGAGCTAGCCACCTGGGCCAGTTAATGTTTCCTCAAAAAGAGGAAGCTGGCTTAGTCAACTTTGCTTGCTAACATCAGCATTGATTACTTTTTGATCGCTTCATATCAGCATCCTGGTGGATTGTGTTGATCCTGCATTATAGTAAAGATGGGGTCCAGCTAGCGTTAGCTGTCTCCTTTTCATCGCTCCAGCTGGGACAACAAAATAACAGACTATAAAAACTCACAAAAAGTAGATCTGTAACCTCACCCCTCTTTACTACACCATCACTTTGGGCTACATTTCAAGATTCAAATCACAGAATCATGAAGTCACATATGAAGTGCATAAATCACAGATGGGAACAACATCAGCCTTCGGCTGCTCCACTGCCAGTGAGGCCATCAGAATTTTTTGAGTTTCCAGAAAATTGGGAAAAGAAAGTACACATCAAGATAGACAGCTGGTGGCACAAATTTTCCAGTAGGTGCCAGTAAACCACTGCAGAGGAGGAGGGTACAATGGCATTATATAATTAGAAGAACTCCAGGCAAACCTCAAATGATGAAAACCATGCAGAAAACATGGAAATGTTTGTTTTTTCAAGAACAATAATTTGGCGGCACCGACACTGTAGAAAAATAAACACTATTCAAATGTCCTTTTTCGTTAAACAAATACCAAACACCAATGATATGTATATTGATAACTTTAAGAATAACATTGAACAATAAAATTATTTTATTGCATGCCTGATTTTAAGAGTGGTGACATACACTGTACTTTTAGCCTCGGGATACTCACAGTTGTAAGTCTAGTTATACTCTCGCTCTCTACTATCGGGCATGACTCCAACAATCAACCTGACACAATCAACAACAATCAAGATAAAGGGGAGATGCTTCAGATGCTTGGCAGGAAATCAATAATCAGTGACGCAAGAAAATCCAAATACACATAAAACATCAGTTGAGCTGGCCAACAACTGTGTATGTGTTGGACTCCAGTGGGATTTATCTCGGTTTCCATTTATGGTAAACACAGACAAGTATAACCAGGACCCATATGAGCTAAAACAGGCCTAGAGCCAGTTTTCGACAGACAAGATGTCATAGCACAAGTATGTCTCTGGAGACGGAAGACGAACCGTGACTCTGGAGGCACATCTCAGGCCCCGGGCTCAGGTGAGCGTTGAAAACAGACACCAGAGATGCAAAGAGGCCAAAGGGTCATTTATCGAGTTCATTTCGCAACATCCCGACAGTGTTTGAGCACGCGGCACTTGTCCTCCAGCTAACTTTATCAAGAGCTTGGACAATAATGAGCCATATTATCTTTCAAGTCCTGCCAAGGGAGGATTTCAGTGTCCCCGCAACTCACTAACACTAAATAAGGATAAATGGACACAGAGACTGGCAAGCTTTAACTGATGGCACGCTGGGGCTGGGGATAAGTGTGTTTCATAACCTTCATGAGAAGTGACCCAGGTATTTGACCTATGGTGTCCCCTTGAGACGGTTACATAGGTCTGTAGGAATTGGAAAGCAACTGCAGACTACTATTAGCCTGTAACAGAAGACAATATTTATATTTCAGAAACGTCTGTAGACACAGAAAGGGAATAATGCCCCGAGCAAACGTGATAGTGAAATGGCACAGGGCAAACGTCCAACTGAAACACAGGGTGAGATATAAACCACTCAGACAGCCTGATCCCACGTCGAGGAGCGAGTCTGAATTCGTCTCATCTCAGGAACAGCCTGTCCGGGGATGTCACACCTCCTCCACTCTGCACAGGCTGATAGATAGCCTGCGCCATTATGTAATATGCATCTTTTCCATCCAGCGCTCCCTCCTCTTCTTCCCGCCGATGCCAAATCTGTCACGTATGGCCCACCCGTCTGACCACCGGCACACTCGGCCTCAGAGTGAATTCCTGCTGACAGGAGAAGCATGGAGCTTCCAAGCAGGGTGTTCTGTTTATACGCCTGGCCCCAGGACCCATATGTCAAGGAACAGCACCAGAACAGAAAAACAGCACAGGACTCCGGTATCAGCTCCTCACTGTGAAAACAACCAGTGGTGTCAAAAATCCTCCCGGGCCGAGGAGGGATTTCTGCTCTTTGGGCCAATCGTTTAGAGGAGAAAGATATGAGCCCCAGGATTCCCCACAATGCTGTCACTGAGAGTAATTAGGTCTTTAGACAGTAACACGGCATGAGGCCTTCTGTTATGTTAAGACATGATAAAAAATAAACCGTTGTAAAGTCAACCAAATGAGACACTTTGTCCAAAAGAACAGAAACAGCTAAAACTCAAAGATTTAAAACAGTCTCAGTGACTCTCATGTACTATTGCGAACTCAATATCTGCTCATAGGCGTTCATACATGCGGTCATTTCAGACCAC
>JAOXYL010000059.1:23895311-23916924 GCA_028564955.1 Terapon puta
CGTGTCTTGTCTTGCAGGGGCATCGGGCAGGTTTTAACAGACTACGTTCACGGCGACACCAAGATCAAGATGGCCAACGCGGGTCTCTTCCTCCTTTCCACGGTAACCTTCGCCGGCCTTTGCTACTTCAACTACAACGACGTGGGCATCTGCAAAGCCATCGCCATGCTCTGGAGCAAATGAACATAACTGTAGACTGGGAGGCTTTGGAGGACACGGGGACGGGAGCCATCCCGTCCTGGCCGATTGTAAAAATTCAAGGTGTTCTATGTAAATTCTTATAAATATATCATTTTGACAATATTACAGTGATTCGCAGGTGTGTAATTGTAATCAGTGTCGATCAATTCGGGCTCGCTCTCTGCACACAGTTATTGCTCAGTTCACTTGCAGTAATGATTTTGCAACTGACATCCACTTCCTCGTGGAATATGCGGGAGATTAGCTTCAGTTTGTGTCACTAAAGTTGAGCTGCGTTCCTCTGTACATCCCCAATAACCACACATTCAGTTCAGTGTTTCTACCAGTTTTACAGAGAGGAGAAATCCAGTACCCCGACATGGCAGCGTTTCTCATTTACAGAGGAGACGATTCATTTTCAACAAAACAGCTAAGATTTGGTGCTGTTTTACATTTAATTTATTATTTTTTTCATGTTTTGGTCCGTTTTGTGGCAGATTCCTTAAATGTGTTTTCTCTCAGTCACAATGTGTACATACCACCTTTTTGCTCTTAAAGCCGACAGGACTAACAGGGCAGAACTTCAGATTAAAGGGGCGTTTTATACCATCACACTCCGCACCAACCTCCCGTTTTGCAAACGACACGCAAGGTCCACTCGGTGTGTGTTCTGTCGCCACGTCCTCGTCTTCAGGCCCCGTCTGACTGAGGCCACGTGCTGTGAGAAGCGTTAGAGCCTGGGGTGGTTGTGTGAAACCTCTGCTGCTCAGTCAGGTGTGCAGTTCTGTGGTTAGTGCAGGGAGACATCTGAGAGCAGGCTGCGTTCCAGATGTGCTCCGCTGCTCCACAGAAAGTCAAAGATAAGACGGGTTAGATCCGAACTGCATCACAAACTCAAGCCATCCAGCAATACTCTACCTACGTGTGCATCAGCAGGTCACAGCGGGGTTAGATCAACAGCTGCAAAATGCCGTCCTCTGCCGATCAAGTATCACTCGACACAGTAGCGGTGACAGTAATATGAATGCCTCTGTAACATACCGAGTCATGTTATGCTTCATGTATTAATCAAGCCCTTCCACTGTGAGTGAGCAAACTGCAAATTAAAAAATGAAACCTGAAAATATGGGAAAATGTTCACTTTATTTCTGCCTTTTGAAAATTCTTGGCAGGTTTAGCCGATGAGGCCAAAACTTCCACTTTGACTTTGTAAATCAAGGTGAGCCTGCGATGGCGGGACTCAATCTGGCTGCTTAATTCCAACCATGTCATGTTACTCTTTAGCATATAATTGGTGCACAGTCCTTGCATGCAGCTTTTAACTCCAGCTGTTATTGTTGTGCTGTGGAAATGTTACAGGTTGAGTTCATGGCTGTAAACTCTTGAGTTCTGCATTCAAGCTGTTGTCACGGTGCACAAGCAGTCGGTGTCGATGGAGCTTCCAGCTTTGGTGTTGGTCTTTGCCTTTCACAGCAGCCGTCAATTTGTAATGTCTGTCCAATGAGTTGTTTTCCCAAATATACGCACAAAATGACATGTTGCAAGAAAACTGTACTTTTCCTGCCTCAGCAGAATAAACAAGGCTTTACAGACTTTTCACATTTGGATGTTTAATGAACTGAGCATTTACAACAACGGATGCGATGACAGACAAAAGGCATGACATGTGTAAAAAGGTTTAAAGTTTAAAAAATCTCTTATCTGCATTTTTGTAGTGCAAGTATAAATGTAGAAAAATATTTTAAATGGAAATCACCTATACAAAAAAAGTCTCTATGAAGTAGCCATATGAATATTATAAAGCAGACATGAAATAAGAGTCGCAGGAAAAAAACAGACTTTTGAAAAAAAAAAAAAAAAACATGGAAAAGAAATGTCCAATAAAAAAAATTGAAAGTCTGTTCAAATATTTTACACTACCTAATCATATCATTTACTTCATGTAAAGAAGATGACAGTGGGGCTCCATTTCCAGTTCAAAGGTTCAAAGGTGAGATGTAATTAATGGCATTTAAATATCTATATGACACGATGAAGAAAAATAGTTCCGTCAACTAAAAACAGATTTGTATTCCTCCTTGAGGAGTGTCTTCGCAGTCAGTCTCTCCACTGTCAGCACTGCTGCACATCTTGTTTTTCTAAGTGTGAGCAGTAATGGCTCAATGTGGTATTGTGAAACCGATGCAGAAAGAAACATTATGTACAAGCACTCATAGAAGAAATCAATCAAGCAAACGGTGTACTTTTGTTATAGCTGCAGTTTACATGAACGTTTAGAAAACCTCAAGCTCACAACCTTCATCCACTTCGTCTGCACTTTTCTGACGCAGGATCAATTTGTCCACCTCCCCGGTCATCTCAAATCCCAGGAAGTTACCGGGGAACAGAGAGGACTCGAACATAAACTTTTTTGTTTTTCCAGGGACCTCCGTGAGGTAGAACAATGCCTCGTCTGCAGGTTCCTCAATTGTTTCTGGGAGAACCTTAAGGAAAACACACGGGGAGAAGTTGATTTTATTGTCAGGTTGCAGTCAAACACATAGAGCCTGCGCGGGACAGGAACAACCTTTATATAAATGTCATAAATCATTTGTGTAATAAACGTTCAGATGACCCTCAACTTTCAAATTCTGTCAGTAACACATGAACATCGAAATATTTGTTTCTTCCAAAAAGATAAACTTCCCTAAACTTCCTCCTGTGAGTGTTTGTCTTCCACGGGAAGGTTTTTCAGTGAAGTGTGTGTGATGTGATGACAGCCTGCAACAAAACGGCTCTGATGACCTGCAGCAGAGCGTTTCAGCTGCCTCGTGCACAATCAGACTTTTTCTAAAGGAGGAGTGGAAGCATCGGGTTTCTCAGTATAACAACGAGAGCACTGAAAACTGGAACTGATAACAGCTCAGTCTGATCGTTTTAAACAAATACAGGCAAAAGAAAACTTGAACCTCTCAGTGTAGCTCATGGAAACCTAACCTTCAACCTAACCTATTATGTCTTCGTCAGAATACGTTTACACAGCTTCAATCACGCCATCTCTGTGGATGTTTTCATACTTCAAGTGGACTCACATCGCTCAACAGTAAACAGTATAAATTCACACTCACCATTTCCTTTGGATAAACCTCCTGCCTGTCGTTGCAGCACGCCACTATCTTCTTGTCGCCCTTGTTGGCGTACAGCATGACAGCTCTGCCCTGCTTCTTGTTGAGGCAAAGGTCTTTGTAAATCTGGAAGCTGAATTTGCTGTCTGACAAGGAAACATGGGACGAACAAGAGGAAAAGGCAGAAAATCAGTGAAATGTCTTAAAGACCACGGTCGTGGCGTGATGGGCGTCTGTCCATCCAGGCTGATGTTCAGTTTGGCCTCATCAGCAGCTCTCTGTTTCAATGATCTTTTTTTTTGGATGTAACAAGACACTGCACGTCTTAAGGTTTTAGTAGTCTCACAATAATACTTGAAGTATAACTAAGCTACAAACACTGTGATCTGTAATTCAGGCTAGAGCGCTAACAGAGTGACTCGGGGCCGGAGATAAGACCAGGAGTCGTTTCCGTGTGATGAACTGGCCCAAACGGCAGAGACGAACGCTCTACAAATCTTCTGATTTGGTTATGGGCGTGTCGGGCATGGCGGTGCAGTGGCAAGTGCTTTGGTGTGGAGTCTGTGTGTTCTCCCTGTGCCTGGGTGGGTTCTCACAGGTCCTCCGCCCCCGTGAACAATCATGCTAGTGGTGTACAAAATGGATGGATGTTTGCCACGCTCTGGTCGACTTCTGGTTCTTTTCAGCCAGTAGAAGCTCACTAGTCTTCATTAACATTGCATTTTTACATCTAAAAATAACTAAATGCTCAAAGTGTCCATACGCTGTAGAAGCTGTGTTTTCTGCCCCGGAGCAGTGACACGTCATCAGCTGTGCGCGGAAGAGGAAAGTGGACCCTAGAGAGGCGACTCACCGGGCTCACACTGCTGCTCCGAGGTTAAGTTTTGCAGCTGAAACTGTTGGTCATCGTTTAAAAGCAGGAATTTCTGGTCGTGGCATCGGATCAGATATTTGCAGCTCTGAACGGAAATTCTGAAAGAGTCCTCATCCAAAGTTGTACCTGGGAGAGAAAAACATGTCGGAAAACCAGAAAGGGCACTTTCAGTCACCACTTGTATACTCTGAATGACTGATGTGGGAGGAAAAAGTGAATCTGAGACAACACAGGTGGAGTGTTTTTATAAAAACAATACGTCTTACCTCTATCAGGCACTTTAAACAGGAAGCAGAGAAAGGAGAGGGGAAATTACGTTAAAATTGTAATAAATACAAAATATGAATAGTATGCAAATGATACTAATATGTACATATGTCATTTATATAATCATAATATATAATTTACTGATTGAGAATGAGATAAGTATGAAATGGCTTGTACCTTCAAAGTAAAAGGCATCATCATGTACACAAAGAAATACAGCAGGGACACACCCATTCGTAGCCATCAGGTAAATCTGTTAGAAAAAAGAAAAAAAAAAACAGGTTATAGGACGGAAGAGTTGGCTTTATGGCTGTCTGCCACAAAAGAAGTGGGACTGATTTTTTTCAACTGTACACGGTGCTTTTACTTTCTGGCACAGACCCGAAACAGATGGGAGACGAACTGAAGGGCATAAACGACTAAAGAAAGTGAAGTGTTTCTTTTGAGCGGCTCCAGAGCTCCTGCAGTGAACGTGTGCAGCTCTGCTGGAGCGTCCGGTGGCCAAAACACATTCCCTTAATTATTAACACTCAATATTAACATTTTATACCCTCAGCCTCTTCACAGCTCCACAATAAAGAGTGACATCACCTCCACCAGCAGCTACACCTCATCTGAGCAGCACCGGGACATGGAGTGTCTTTTTTTTCCTTTTAAACATGTTTAGTCTTTTTACATGTTACGTGTTGTACCTGACTGCCCTGAGTGGTGTTTTACAAATAACAGATCGAGTTTTGCTTGACTTGATTTGGCGATAAGTGTCTGATGATGGTGGTGGTGAGTCACGCCGCCTCCACACCTTCAGGTTGCTGGAGAGGTTGACACTTAAACGACTGGGCAGGGTCTTCAATGCACAAAGCACCTGCTCCTCAGGTTTTCCCCTCCTGTTCCTGAGATGTCTGTCACACACACCCAACCTACACAAGTGACTCATGAGCTGTCAGAGGGGACCGGCCTGCCTCAGTGTCAGGGGAGCAGAGGGACACAAACAAGTGGAGTATCTATACCTGTAATAGATACTTAGTATTATTTTAATATTAAGCCATATCAAGCATCCCTGTGTTTAAAAACACACATACATACATCTCTTATAAGGAGCCCAGTGTCACTTCTTCACACTATTTAACTGAATAAACAATGCTGCGTTCACGGTCAGCGGTGCATTAACTTTTGTCAATAGAAAAAAAATTAACTTACTAAGCATAAACGTTACACACGTACATATAAGATGCCATATGTTAAATTAAGATAGAGGCTGTTTTTCATTTCAGTTGATGTGTAAACGCCACACAGCGGTCCCGGTCTCAGTCCGCGGTGGGTGTCGTCCTGAAGCACTTTGCGGGGGTCTGATGAATCCATTAGTCCGCTAAATCCATTAAAGGGTCACAGGAGGAGACGAAGAGCTCCGTCACTGTCTTCAACACAGACGGACACACGGCCCCGTGTGGAGGAGACAGACAGACAGACAGACAGACAGACAGATGGACTCACCTCTGTGTCCTCGGTGGGACGTTCACGGGAACCTGTACACGGGGCGACACGCGGGTAAAAACACTCGGTCTCTCACTTCAGCGCGCGCACAGTGGAGGAGGATACACGCCTTGTCAGAGTGTGTGTGTGGGTGTGTGTGTGCGCGCGCTCAATCAGACGAAACCATCACACTGCTCACAGGCTGGAAAGAAAGAAAGGAATAATAAAAAAAAAAGTTCGGACGCCCTCCCACACTGGGCGGAAGTGAAAATGATGGCGTCAAATAAAACCTTATTCCTTTTCCCCTTTCTCTGAAATGTAAGAAATGTCCTAACGTCTTATTTGTCTGTTTCACTCTCACTTCTTTAACTCTTCTATTTTCCGGCAGTTTTCTCAAAGGAGCTGGCTGGTGTGTGCTTCACCCGGTGTAAGATCTTTAAAAAACTCTGTAACTAACTAAACTAAGGATTCTGTATAGTTTTGTCCTCTTTTCTTCATTTGGCCTGCTCTGACTGTTGTCTGCCACCAGAGGGCCACACTGAGCCGAGGGGGAAACAGTTCAGGGAAACCAGCAGGTTGAGTTGGAAACATGTTAGTTTGTGTCCATGTTCTGTTTTCATCACTAGCTCGTTGACCTGTGCACGTGTCAGCAATGACTCAAGTTCTGCAGAAGCGCCTGAACAGCCTTTTTTCCCCTCAGTGATGGACAAAGCAAACGAGGTGCTGAGGGAGTTACATTGGGTAAATGTTCACGTTCTTCATGAACAGACTGTTGAGAAAGAGGACTGTGAGAGGAACTTTATCTGATGTGTGTTTGATTCAAGAAAAAACGTGCAAGCAGCACACTGTGATTTAAACTTTTAAATAAACATGTCCATTTGTCATTTATTTAGAGTATATTTATCTTACTTGATGGATCACAGTGGTATAGTACTACTTCCACAACGTCGGTGAGGGAACGCCGAGCAGATCTGTTCTCAGTGTCTGCATCTTCAGCTGAAGAGACCCCGTCTGTCTGTTTATATTAAAAATTGCATGATAACATTACTACTTGACTGGCCCATGGTTTACTCTCCTGTGGTAATATTTAGTGTTGCGTTCACGGCTGTTTCTGTTGCCACGTGGCCAATAAAGATCAGTTACCGCAGGTAGAAGTGTGACGAACATCAGATGGTGTCTGACCTGACTAAAGAAATCTTGGCTTTAGACATCATAAACTGACTCCCTGTTTCTTTGAATCCTTATAATGGCAACTGTTGGCAATGAACAAAAGGATTTAGATCACCATTGACACCAGAACTCAGAAAATATGGGATCCACAACCAAAGATATGTACTATTTGAACATATTGCTTTCCGTACTGGCAGCATGTCACATCGTTTCATGGGCAGTGGTGGTTATAGCTGGAACAAATGACAGAAAGAGGTGTATTCTGTGTTGTAAGCCATTGTATTCACATAGGGAAGTATATGCTAATGAAATATTGAAATAATGTCAGTGTGCAGCCAGCTTGAAATGTCTAACTCAGCTTCCTGTCTGAGTTTTATTCTTAATTTTCCTCATGTTATTTGTGGGGAAAAGAAAACAAAAACGGAACCACCACTTCATCTTTCCCACTTCTGATGGCACAAATGGGTAAAAATGGTAAATTCCCCTGCTCCATATCATGAACATGTGCAGATGAACGGTGGGTCGGGTCTTGCGTGACACGACAGACAACTATGAGTTTGCTCTGATGTGACGTAGTACTGGATGAAAATATTTAGGTGAAAAAAAACGTACTTAAACCTGTACTGTTCACATGAAAGCTGAAGACCTTTCACCAATATGAATGATCCCCTTATCTGTTAAGTTGAGAGTGAAGATTTCCTTATCATGAAACTCGCTAATCTGTGAAGGTTTGTCGAACGCTGTTAAAGTCTATCATAAAAGATAAAAAACAGAATTACTGTCAGGTCAAGGGGTGGTGAACTGGCACTGAACTGCACTTATAACTACGGAAGCTGTTGACAGGCTGACGCTCAACTGGATAGCTGCTTTAAAAAGTTAAATAACACCAATAGTGCATGAAAAATGAGGAATAGAATTATTTTGGCTTGAAGAGGCATGAATGGTTGAAAAGGAGTAAAGGTTCTAAGTAGTTTGAATGGAAGTCAAAAAGTTTAAATCTGATTGTAGCCTATAGTTAAAATCATAAATGAGTGGGCGGGGCATAATAACATGCTTGAAAAGATGTGATGATGTCAGAGTACGTAGCATGTGAGCGTGTATGCGTGTCAAACTGTTCTTTGCAAATCAGTTTGTGAATATTTCATTTTTATTATCTAATAAGGGGTGGGAGAGGGGTCATACTGTACTAATTAGCTTGTCTCAATCAGCTGTTTGACCCTCAGTCAAAGGTTGCCATAGTGACTACATTTATGCTTTGCTCAGACAGCTGGATTCTTTGTCTGTTTATTTATACATGTCTGCAACCAGAAAAAAAAAAAAAGATTAATGAGGACCGAAAATTGTGGGAGAATTTTTCCTAGGTGTGGGTTATTGTGTCACCCCCTCCAATTTGAACATTCTCCCAAAAGTTTTACATCTTTATTTCTAACGTGGTTTGAAACGTTGAATAATATCCAGAATGCACAGCCGGTTTGCCACATTTTGTTGTTTGAGTTCAGTTTTTTTGCTGCAAGTAAGGCATGAAAAAACTATAACATGTAGGAAAATTTGAACGTTCCCCCCTTTCTTTTGAATCAAGAAAAAATCCTGGAAAATGTTGAATATTTCGGATTGTATAAATGCAATGAAAAACTGAATACTAGCCATGTCCACATTTTGGACATTTTGATGTTTGAATAGAGTTTAAACATTTAAAGATGTGGAGGGAGTGAAGGTGCCGAAAAAAGTGGCAAAATAATACAAATACATTTTTTTGCAGTTAGCTTCTAGCATTTACACCAATGCAATCCTGTGTGTAGACTCACTAGGAGGCTGATCCAAGGTATAAAACACCTGAATCTTTTCTCATTAAGGACAGCTGACATTGTAAGTCACAGGGTTACAAGTTTATCTGCTGATTGGGGTGGTGCTCAGTAAATCAGTTTCCTATTATTTCATAGTAGATAGTGGACACAGCTGGGTTGTTTGTATTAATTATTTGCTGCTGGGACACAAGTTGGGGTCCCAACAACCTGTTGTCTCGACAAGGATGTCTGATGATGAAATACCTGGCCACCCCAGGTTACATCACAGATGATGTGTCCCAGTGCACACAGGTCAGAATCATTATTTTGAGTAAATCATTGTCTTACCACTCCACTCGTAGTGGAGATAATGGAAACAGCTGGATTTAAAGTTTACATGACAAATGTCACAGTGCTTTACAAAAAACGTAAACTATATATCTACGTTCAAAATAGCAGCGTTTTCTTTTGTTGTTGTTGTTTGTATGTTTGTTTTTTTAAAGGAGAGTCATTGGCAGAGTTTTGAAAGCGGCAGGAACCAGTATTGAAATATTAGTCAGAGGTCGAGAGATTAAAAAAATATGGCACCGGTTCAGTTCCCTGTGGTGCAGCTCTGTGGCTTTTACCTCCGAGGCACTGTAACCTATCCAGACATGCTGAGACCAGCCAGTGAGACAGTTTTTCGATTGGGTTTTCAAGTGTTGTCTCCATGAATGGGCTCCCTATAGCTTCTAATAAAGTAAATTCCTCCTCAACTCTGCTAATTAAAATGCAAGTGCAGCAAACCACATACTTGCAAGAAGTTCATGCATCCTAGCCATGCCCTAGTGCATGAAGCATGTTTGAGCCTTCAGACTCTTTTTTGTCTCAAACATTATTTACTCAGTAAATAAGTACAAAGGAGTCATTTGTCTATGTTTTGCCAACTACAAGTTCAACTTAATTATCTAAAACATTGCTTAGAGGGCTCTCCACCACAGAGCTACTATTTCTGGGATTCCAATATACTGGGACAAGTGTGGCTGGGCCTTTCCCCTATTTTCTGCTTCACTCGTTTGTGCCAATAACAAACTTTGTGTATTAATTGAGGAACAGGGACACAGAGGATATCAACATACATCTTTAAATAAACTATTCCTTGACAAAAACCATTGTATCTATCCATCCTGTAAATATGTTTAGTGCAGGGGTGGCCAACCAGTCAGAGTCCAAGAGACACATTTTTTACAGTGTTATCGCAAAGAGCCACATCATACACAATGAACACTGTGTGCATTGTCTCACACACACAAACAAAAATATGATTTACAATAGTGTTTTTCTTTTACTATGCATCTTGCTTGGTCGGACTTCTGGCATTCCTTGCCTTGAAGAATCCTCTTCAAATCTGGCTTGTATTTCGTTGTTGCCACTCACAGATGTATGTTGACCCAAACATTGACAGTATCTTCATATCTTCATATTTTCGTTTTGCTGTGCATCTTTTCCCTGCCATTTTGAGGGCGAACTTGACACAATTTGTTTACTGGGAAACTTTATGGTATTTTCATCTCACGCACGTGCGCAATTGGTTGGATATGCTTGGCAACCATGGTGGCGCATGGACACGCAGCGGCCTGGTCCTCCCGGCGTCCCTTTTTTTGTGTTTTTGGTGATGTTTTGGTCACCTGGTGTAGGTGCAGGTGTGTGCAGTGGGGCTGGAGTGTTGGAGATTGGGGAGAGTGCACATCTGCGAGCTGGATTTCGTACTGCCGGAGATTCAGCGGCGCGCCAAAGCTTTCATGATTTTCACGATCCCTCCAGATGAGGTGTCACACATGTGTCACAAATGCCGGGTCACTCGTCAACAAAATGGACAAGATGAAGCTGAGGATCATCTCTGCAAAGATCCACAGCCGTGTGGCGACTGTTACCGAGACCTTGCTACAATAACAACATCCCAGACACGGCAGTCGAGCTAGCGGGGGGCTGTCTACATATCACTGCAAGCTAATGCTAAGTTAGCACTGGAGGAGCTGAACTGCCTGATCAGTCTGCAGACTGTACATTGCTGCTGCAACTTTGGAGCTTTGTACACATATGGAAGTCATCCATTTTAATTTTGTCATGTGAAAACATGATGACAATAAAATCTCTTGAATCTTGGATTGGCGAAAATACCATATTGAACTCAAGCGAAGCGAACACGCATATTAGAAAAAACACAAACTTCTATATGAACATAAGACCTGCATGCGGCTCGGAAGTAGCAGGTTGGCCATTCCTGGTTTAATGTGTCTGTGGCCAGAGTGCAAATTTACTTCCCTGTCCTCATGAAACTTCCACTAAGCCACAAATATTTTTTTTACATTTCTATTTGTGTGTGCCACAGTGAACATGATGTGGACACTACCAATCCATCCATCCATCATCCGCTTATCTGGGGCCAGGTCGCAGATGCAGCAGTAATAAATAGTAAAAAGTAATAAATGCATGTAAAAGGATTCACAAATGTGCACAAAAGGATTCACAAATATATTTTTAGATTCATATATAAATGTGTGATTTATACATAAATTTCATTTAAATTAATTTCATAAATAAATACATAAAATTCACATATAAAAAGTGAGCTTTATAAACATATTTGTGATTTGTATTTGCAACTTCCATCAAATTCATATTTGTAAGTTGTTACATTTATATATGAATTTGCAATCTGCATTTACAAACTGCTTTTAATTTGAAAATCTCCCTGCATTTGTGTATGAGACTTCCCTAGCATGAGTCAATATATAAATGCATGAGGAAATTGTCTACAGCCAGTCAGATGTCTCACTCCTTTGCCAATGAAATGAGAGCACCCCCCACAGGGAACCATGAGACACACAGATGAATGATTTTTCCAGATTGACAAAGCACAAGTGGACTGGTTGGGCAAACTCCTATAAACCCTCAAGTATCCTGCAGAGGGTCTAGTGGTCTAGTGTTCCAGGAAAAAAAACTGCATTGTTCCTACTGAATCCGAGATTTGACTATTGGTCGAATTCTCCTCCCTAGTACCCTGGCGTAGACCTTCCAGAGGAGGTTGAGAAGTGTGAAATCCCTGTAGTGGGAATCCACTCTCCGGTCCCCTTTCTTATAAAGGGGGACCACCACTTTGGTTTGCCACTCCAGGGGCACTGTCCCTGACCTCCGTGTAATGGTGCAGAGGTGTGTCAGCCAAGACAGCCCCACAAGAAATGCAGAGACTTGAGGTACTCAGGGCAGATCTCATTCACCTCCGGGGCCTTGCCGCCGAGGAGCTTGCAAACTACCTCAGTGACTTTCAAGAATTTCTTCAAGGCCGACCGATAATCATCATCGAACTGAACTCCTCCCAGACCAGAGTTTTTGCCTCCAAGACAGCCCGGGCTGCGGCTCCCGACCAGGTTTGGGGATTTCCGCCATGACAGGAACTAGAGACCCTGCATCCACAACTTTGAACTGCTGCATCGACAACAGAGGTAGAGAATGTGGTAAATTTGGACTCAATGTCCAAAGTTCTCCCACAGGTGGGAGTTGAAGACCTCCCTGACAGAGGGCTCAGACACTCACAATACATTTGGGTTTGCCAGGTCTGTCCAATTTCCTCCTCTACCTCCATTCCACGTCTCTATGGCTAAAGTTTTGGTCCAGGGATTGGGTCGTCGAGGCCCCCTGCTACGACTGCTATCCAAACCACACTGCATCTGCCCCTCATGGACCTTCCTCTGGATAGTGAGCCTACTGGAAGCGGGCCCAAGTTGCCATTTTGGGCTGAGCTCGGCTGGGTCCCGTGGGCAAAAAAACGATCAGTCAAGTGTCAGTTTACTTCCACGTCTGTTCTGACTCATATAATGTATACAGAGAAGCAAAATGTAAGTTATCACTATATTGACATCTGAGTCCAGAGAATAATTTGTTCTCTTCACTTACAGACAGACAGAGAAGTAGTTTACCACCAAATTCCAATCAGTTCATCCACAGTTCAAGAAGATGTTTATGAACACACAGATGGATGGACGGACACCCCAAAAACATACTGCCTCTAGCCACAGCTATTGCTGGCACAGAGGCACTGCAAACAATGAGCTGATTGACTGCTGTGGTTTCTGCCATATTTATACTAGATATTTCCATCAGCTGTGACTCTGCAGCTCTGATCAACAGATACAAGCTTGTCTTTGTTCCCCGTCATGCCAGAATTTCGGGTTCATGGTGTCCTAAATGAATGAAAGAAGAGAGCAAAATATTCTATATTTGTAAGCAGCAGTTACACAATATGCTGCTGCAATTTTGTTCACCTAAATATTTCCTTCCTTCCTTTTATACTTACCATACACTGAGACCAAATCACTGAAAAAACATTGCACTAGAAATAAAACTAAAACCAACACAGTGTTGCACAAATCTGTGTGTGAATGACTTTCCATGATCAGTAGTTCTTCCTTTGCAGATCCCTGTGTTTCACATCAATATTTCCTCATTCTTGTCATGCAAGCAGAAAAGACTATGTGTATTGGAGTGAATTTCCAATGTTGACTCATCACAGCTTTGGCAGTGGCAACTAAAGTTAAATTATGCATCTGCCGTTAAGCAGTGTTGTCGGTGTTTTTGTGGGAATTTCCCAGATGAATCACACAGTTGCTTCACAAGCAGAGTAAAGTGACTTCAGCTTTCATGTCCTCGAGTTAAGTGTTGTTGCAGTACCTGAAACCGAGCACAGTTACAAAACCCCTCTGGTGTCTGTCTCTTCATCATGCATAAGGTAAACTCAGCCTTGCTGTGGGTGGTGTAGTTAACAACTGACATAGTGACAGCTTTACTTTTAAGTAAGTGACCTACTTCTGCTTTTAAACAATAGAAGCAGTATAGGAGTAGGAGAAGTAGTAGTATAGTGTGGAGAACGAGCGAGCTTTAGTGGATGCTTGATGCTGTTGAACAGAGCAATGCAGCTGTATCACCCAGTCCAGTTTGCATGCTAAGCTAAGACCTGCAGACATGAGAACGGTATCAAGTTTGTTATCTTAATCTCTGGCAGAAAGTGAAAAAGTGTACTGCATTAATCTTATGAGATTGTGTCTTATGAGATGCACTGTTTGTTCGATGTGAACCATAGTACCTCAAAAAACACAAGAAAAGTTCTGTTATGGATCAAGAGTCAACAAATTCATTTTGGGGCTGATTAGTGGCACCATGTGCTCATTTCAAAAGGGCTGTAATTTATAGCTAAGTATTCAACTGACCAGTACTGATTTAATTAGGATAGGTAGTACCAAGTAAGTTAGAATAGGAAGAAGAAGCTTTACATCAAGTCCTGGTGACTTCAACACCAGTCTAACAAATCTGATCTAATCTTTACCAGAAGTACTATACAACATGTTTGGATGAACCCAAAAAATGTACTAAAAATGAACTAAACTATTGAAAATAGTATAATAATAATAATATATAATAATACTAATGTAATAATATCTTGTCAATGTTACACTAAAAAACTTTCCTTTCCTTTTGCTGTACCTTAAATGGTTGATACAAATGGATTTATTTAAACTTGAAGGTGACATCGCCACCATGCCCAAGGATAAAAAAGGGCACATTTATTCACGCTCTTTATGCAAGCTAAAACCAATTTCCTGTGCTCCAAGACTAACGTTTGACATTGAAAATCACTGCCTTGGACAGTTGTAGTAGACATGGAGTAGTGATTAAGTCTAGCATTTACATAAGTAGGTTACTGCTGACTGACTCAGCTGCCTTGAAAAGTTTCTATTTGCAGGGCTTTCCCCAGAAAACTGTTCACCCAAGGCAGTGAGTAACTCAGATCCTTAAAGATCTGTTTGTTAGTGGCCTTTGCTGTGTGACATATTGCCATGGCTTCTTTTCCCCTAAAGTTTAATACTATATTTCTATTAATTTCTATTTCTATTGAAGTGTATTTATTGTTCATCTTGGTGGAGGTGGTTTGCATTTTCATCTCTCCATTATCAGCCAGTGCAAAAAGCCCTGATTTTTTTACTATACATTTTGCAAGTATCAACATTAACACATTGAACACAACATTGAAATAGAAATAATAATAACAATAATAATAATAATAATAATGCACTTAATGTGGTATCACTGAGTCATTGCTAAAACAGTCTAAACCTAATTTAGAGTGAATAACTGATTTAGTTCGGATAGCCGGTATCAAGTAAGTTAGAATAGGAAGAAGAAGTTTTACATCAAGGCCTGGATCTGACTTTAAGGAACCAGGACAGTATGCACTGGGGATAAACAGTTTTTTTTTCACTGCCTCAACTCCTGCCCTGTGGAGAAAAGACTGCCCTACAGACCCGTGCCCTTTTTTTCACCCATACTACACTTATCGTTGAACAATGTTCACTCATGTTAATATAGATAACCCAGTGCAAACTGATAAGTGATTAAGTATACGTTTAGACAATATATAAAAAAGGCATATACACAATCCAAGCCCTGAGGATGTTCTGTCCTATTAGTATATATATGTTTGCACTTTTATTCCATGGTGCTCAAAAAATCAAAGATCTACAATGACATCAACCAATTCACAGGAGAATTTGCTGAGACTGAAATTGAGTATTTAAAAGAAATAATATTTCACATCTATTTGAGTCAATGTTCACTCAAAAAGTGATTACCTCTGGGGTCCTGATTTCATAGCTGACTAGTTCTTATCTATCAATTATGGATCATCTTGATAGTGCAGTCCACCTAACCTGCACGTCTGCAGGTTAAGTCATCCAACCCACCAGACACCATAAAACACTTAGTATACACTAGTGAATTATGCAGTGTGACAAGCAGACATTAGGCACTCAATTGGTTTGTGCTCCTTTTAAATCCAAAAGTAAAATCACAGGTAATAAGTAAAAAAACCAATCCAAACTAAAAAATGCTGACTGTGTTCTTCAATTAAACTTTTCTTCCCAAATAGGCCATCTGAGGACATCTGCTTTCTCTATCATACATGTTTGTTAGGAGAAGCTAAAGTATAATTAGATTAAGGACTTGCAAACAATGATGAATGCTGCCACGGTGATTTGTGCCACTCAACAGTAAAACCAAGTGATTATCTCTGTGAATAAGTTACCACTTGTTCTATCTTTTGATCACACAGTCCTTCTGTTTTGTGGTCTTACACAAGGATGAAATATCTTTCCCTGTGTATGCAACAGTTTCTAGGGGGCGTAACAGTCAGGAGGACAGTATAAATCTGAATGGCAGTCCTGGAGAAACAGCAGCACCACAGCAGGAGTGTGCAAGAATCTGACACTGCTCCATACTCAAGAGATACAGCTACAGCCATGGACATCACACAGCAACAGAACAATACCCCAGGTAAACATTTGATTCTTCCAGCTATTCACAATCTCACTTTATGTACATAATTATCTTAATGGAGAATAATTGTTTATACAAAAAAAGACAATTCTTTGTTTTTAAAAAATATTTTTGAATTATTTTTTTCATAGCAATCAAAAAAAGCAAATCCAGGAAGAACATCAACCACTTCACAGATGTGCATGGTCTGCCTTGCATTGAGAAGATTGTGACCTCTGTGGAGGACACCCCCAAGCCCATCAGCACTGTCATAACCGGCAAAATCCCAGAATGGATCGAAGGGAGCTTCTTGAGAAACGGGCCAGGGAAATTTGAGATTGGGAACCATAAGTGAGTATACCGTCCAAAAGCACTGGTAAACATATTGTAACTTCGGCATCACAAAGCTCATTACTTTCTCCTTTACTTTCCATTCTCATCAGGTTCAACCACTGGTTTGATGGAATGGCTCTCCTGCACCAGTTCAAAATATCCAACGGTCAGGTGACCTACAAAAGCCGCTTCCTGTCCAGTGACAGCTACCAAGCCAACAAGGAGCACAACCGCATTGCAGTGTCAGAGTTTGGCACCGTCACCATGCCCGACCCTTGTAAAAATTTCTTCCAGCGCTTCCTGTCCAGATTTGAATTACCAAGTAAGTACTTAATCAAACTCCAGGAACAGGAACCAGACTCTTTTAGCACAGCTTTTAAGATTTGGATCTATATCTATGCGTAACTATGTTACAAAGTTTAGTTTGCTGCCATGTACTTGCCATGAGGTGAAATGCTGAATATGAGTGAACAGTTATTGTTGTGGTTTTCCTGCCATGTATTATTAACTTTGGCATTTTCTCCCTCACCACTACAGAGCCTACAGATAATGCCAATGTGAGCTTTGTGACCTACAAAGGTGATTATTATGTCAGCACGGAGACTAATGTCATGCACAAGGTGGACCCTGAGACACTAGAGACAACTAAAAAGGTGATGATGATATTCAATGTAGACGTGCAATAAGACGTGTAGTTGTAGTGCTGCACAGCAGTTTTATTGATCTGGTGCTTTGCCCAAGATAGCTGAAGGAAGTCATAAACGAGTACAATATTATTGCAACTTTATAGAAGGATTGCAGGCTACTGTTCTTTTTGTGTGATTAACTGCGGAAGTGTCAGCAAAGTCATTGTACTCACATACTTCTGCTTATTAGGTGGACTGGAGCAAATTCATTGCTGTGAATGGAGCAACTGCACACCCTCACAATGACCCTGATGGAACAACATACAACATGGGGAATTCCTACACCACTAAAGGTATTTTAGAAACATCAGATCAGTCTGTTTATGTTGTAAGTGTACAGCTTCGTGTCCGATGACCTGATTAACTTATTAACTAATTGTATGTGCGTTGACAGGAGCATACTACAATATCATCCGAGTGCCGCCAACCAAGGAAACAGCTGAGGATACACTGGAGGGAGCCACAGTGCTGTGCTCTATTCCTTCAGTGGACAAGGCCAAACCATCCTACTACCACAGCTTTGGTGAGATTCAGTTGTCACACATAAATCAGAGTGCTTGTTGGGTTCATCCACAAGAGTGTATCAACCCAGATACTGACTTTTTAAGTAGAGTCAGAATTGACCAGATTCGACTGATCTACATTAAATTGAGCTTCTTCATCAATGTGATCAAATTCTGTGTTATCAGTCACATCAACACAGCAGGCTTAAATAAACACTTAACCTTCTATGACCTTTACTGGTCACTCCTAACCCCAAATATCTAGGAGAAATAAAAAATGCAAGCAAAAAAAAAGTTCAAGTCTTAAGTTCAGGTCTTAATCGTGTCCAGTGACCTATGAAACATTTTTTCACATCTTCAACATCTAAGACATTCAAGGTCTTGATTGACCAAAAGGCCAAACCCAGTTAGTTTACTATACGAGAAACAACAAACCATCTCATTGAATTTGCTTAATAAATGACTAAGAATAAGAGATCAGTGCTATCAGATTGGGACTAAGAAATTAGCAGAAACTCTTGTTGGTGTCTCAGAATCGGTATCCAGGAAGAAAATATTGGATTGGTGCATCATTAGCTAGAAACTAATATAACCTCTCAATTCATTCTAGCAATGTCTGAGAACTACGTGGTGTTCATTGAGCAGCCCATCAAGATGGACCTGTTGAAGATTGTGACAGGCAAGCTGCGAGGTAAAAGCATCAGTGACGGCTTTTCCTGGGAACCAAAACTCAACACCATCTTTCACCTCATTCACAAGAAGACAGGAAAGGTAAGGCCCTGACACCAACCTTGAATTTTAGGACCAGCTTGACTACGTGTGTAATATACTTTAAACATTTGGGTGGTGTTCATAGTTCTGTCCCGTTGTATTACAGGTAAACGCCATCAAGTACCTTGCCAAGCCGCTGTCAACCTTCCACCAGATCAACGCATATGAGGAGAACGGTTTCTTGATCATCGACATGTGTGCTTCAGATGATGGCCAGGCAATCACTAACTACAACATCCAGAACCTGCGCAAATCTGGAGAAGCTCTTGATGAGGTGAGCAGGTTAAGTAAAGGTCGATACAAGGTGTTGTTGTTGCTGTTCAGTTCCTTTTGATTCGGCTGAGCAGTGATTGTTATGATGAGGCTGACGAGATTTCACGTCTTCTCATCAGGTTTACAACACCTTGTGTAGAGTCTTCCCACGTCGTTTCGTTCTACCTCTCAACGTGGACCAGGAAACGCCCTTCAACCAAAACTTAAACAACCTACGTGACAGCACAGCCACTTCTGTACGAACTGCCAAGGACAAGGTAGGCAGCAAATATCAACATGTGGGAAATCGTGGAAGTAATTTGTTTTAACTCATGCTTAGTAAAAAGGAAATTATAAAAAACAGATAACAGCTTTATAACTTCACAGTGCCATACAGACTCTTGTCTTATCACCACATGTTCAAATAGAGTCTTTCGACCTACATTGTTTACTTTTCTCTGTGCAGGTCTTCTGTACCCATGAAGACCTCCACGGGGAGGATCTTCATCAATACGGAGGTCTGGAGTTCCCTCAGATCAATTATGGCAAGTACAACACCCGTCCATACCGCTACTTCTATGGCTGCGGATTCAGACATCTTGTGGGAGACACACTGATCAAGATGGACCTCCACGGGAAACGCATGAAGGCAAGTCCAGTTTTATTTATTTCTCTCTCTAAGGTTACATGTCACTTTTACGCGATCAATAAATGATAACTGCGTGTGTGTTAAACTGAAATCCTTGGACTCATGAGTACCACTGTATTTCTCACAGGTCTGGGAACAACCTGGTCTTTATCCCTCTGAACCAGTCTTTGTACCCTCCCCTAATGCCACAGAGGAGGACGATGGTGTCATTTTGTCTGTGGTCATCACTCCGAATATGGTGAGTCAATCAACAATCTTGGATAAGGCACTGTACCTCAAACAAAGGGACTCTCATTTCATTAAAGCAACAACATAACACTTGCACTCTGCCTTTTAACCATACTCATAATAGAGGCCACACAACATTTTTGCTTTAAAGATTGTGATTGTCTCAAATTGCCTCCCAGCTCACTGTTGATTCAACAAAACCATACAACCAAGCTGATGCTCCAAACATTAGCAGTGAGGTTGAAAAAAGCTGAGGGATAGCAGGAACCAAAACCTGACTATCTCTTAAAGTTCACCACAGCGCAGTACGGTGCTTACACATAACAACTGTGAAATTCCAATTGAAATGCACATGATTCGATACATTTCTGATCTCTGTAACAGCGGAAAGTTTTAATCACTTTTCCTTGTGTTTTTACTCTTTTCAGGACAAGAGTACATTCCTCCTGGTCTTAGATGCAAAAACTTTCAAGGAGCTGGGCAGGGCTGAGGTGCCTGTCAACATTCCCTACGGTTTTCACGGGACATTCAATGCCACAGCATAAACGTGAGCGTGGGAATTACTGGATGCAGATGCCTGCGACATCACATTGATAAATAAATGTATAAATAATAAGTCATTTATAACAATGTGAATATGGTATGTAATGTATTTATGTCTCATATGTACTCATTTAGAAGTCACTATACAGACAAGGACAGGATAGTTTTCTTAGACTTGGCATAAATGTTTATTCAGTTTATTCAGATTGTAGCTGTCACATAAATGTTGTAATGTTTATGAAACCTTTTGGGATCAAACTTTTTGTAAATAAGGTAGGGGTTGTTTTATACTTTAAACCATTGTTCTGAATATTTTAATCAAGTACATTTACATCTTAAGGGTTGTGGATGGCTGTAAAAGGACATATCTGGGGGTTAAATGAAGAAAATCTGTGTTTTTCAAAGGCATTCTTGCTATTCTGCACACACAGAGGAATCGTATTCTTTACAGAAAAGAAAACATACAGGCTCAGCAAAGACTTGTTTTAAGACCTATTTCATAAGAGGCAAGAACTGATAAGTGAATGCACACGTTGGCACAGGGCGCACATGGTGGAGAGAGCTATGTTGAGTAAATGAACACTTGATGAATGAATGACTAGTCTCTGACTTACTGAAAATGTAAATATAACTTACACCTGTGAAACAATAAAATAAAAAAGTACTTTCAACACAGTCTGTGAGCATTCATTATAAAAATAACGATTTTATTAGAAAATATTTGTGTTCTGTCTAAAGGCTGACATTATACAACATAACTACAGATACAATTCTTATATAAAGCATCGTAAAATACTGTAGAAAGGTATAGTATTGCCCTTGAGTAATTTCCTACCATTGAAATTCATCATTTAAGAAAATGATATCACATCACAATATTTACTAAAATAAAAATCACCTCCACAATGAGTTGCAAATATTTCAAAGTAATTACTGAAGCTGCCGTTAGCTCACTTACACCCTCTGCTGGCCAGTCACTGGTCAGCCTCACTACCATTTGAAGGAGCTAAATTTTATTTATAGCAGAAATGGTATAAACATTTATGGGATAAGGAAGTAGGAAATACCGCAAAGCTTTCTTCAAACTGCTGAAGGTTTTACTTATAGTCACAGGACTTCAGAAGTCTGTTTCCTTTTCTTTCATTAGTTCTCTTTTTCACAACGACGACAACAACTAAGGCTTGTACGCTATGGGCACTTTAATTGTGTCAGAAAGGTTAATACATGCATTTTGCATGCTGAACTTTTTTAGCTCTCTTAATGGCATTCAGTTAGTTAAACTGATGCTACATTACAAAATGGAAGCCTCATATTAATTAATTAAAAGTGAAATTGTGATATGTGTTGAGAAGAATTCATATGATACTATTCAAAGTTAGTTTTTATAAAAACTCAATGAGGGAATTCTTAACAGTAAACATATATTAGTTTTATTTTATAGCCAAAGCAATG
>JAOXYL010000059.1:23943800-23958242 GCA_028564955.1 Terapon puta
CTCCTCCCCCCCCTCCCCCCCCCCTCCCCCCCCCCCCCCCCCCCCCCCCCCTCCCCGTAGCTGTGGAAATCAGACGACTTCGGGGAGACATGGGTGTTGATCCAAGAGCACGTGAAGACCTACTTTTGGTAAGACAAACGCCGCCTCAGCTCACAACACGTACAGTACGCAGTGAGGGGTGTGTGTGCTGTGTGTGTGTGTGTGGGAAATGTCCCGAGCGCCGTGCTGCATTCAGGAGGTAAATACGACCCTCTGCAAACACTGGTCACATAAGTCTGAGGGCGGTAAACACTGTCAGACTTTATTTAAATGTAGCCGCACGGTCACTACTCACTAAGGAAAAAGAGCTGAGAGTTAAACGTTTGGTTCAGAGGTCAGAGAGGCACAGCTGATCATCTCCACTTTAAGAGAAAAATCAGGAAATGAATGTACTGTCACCTGTGAAACTAAATTTGTTTCAGCATGTTGGCTATAATGAATGAAAAAACTCAAGGTCCCTCGACACCTTTGCACAAGTTGAATAAGCACTCACACACACACACGCACACATGTACGGCTGCGGCCCCGCTTCCTCTCCCTCCCTCACGGGCTGTCTTCTTCTCATCATTCACCTCCTTCGCTGCGGGTGTAGCTCATTACAGAAGGCAGGCGCAGAGCCTCCGCAGAGCAGCGTTAACCGAAGGTGCTAACAGAGCACCTGAAGGAGCGACACGCCGACCTCTGCACAGAGTCTGAAGAGGCTGATGACGGCTCCCTTTTCAGCATCACCGAAGCGTTAAACCAGGTGGTGCTGTGAAGTGTTATTAAGTTGTCCTGTTGTTGGCCCAATCATTTTGTAATGCAAAACTAAACTAATCCTCCTCGGAGCTGTCGGGTAAGAGGAACCTGTTTCAGTTGTCAGGAAAATACTTTGACTGTTCAAAAGTAAATGAGCCTGCAGCCTGTTGTACTGCACACACACACACACACGCACACACACACACATGCAAAGTACTAATAACTCGACTAATTTGAATAATTAGGACCCGACCTGTGGGCTGGAGTGGTTCCTGTTTAATTTTCAATTTGTCACTTTGTGTCTGTCCGTGTGGGTGTGTGAGCTCTGCTTCTTGTTCCCTGTCGAGGCATTGAAAACGGCTAATAGCTCGAATTGGAGGACTGACAGATAATCACGTATTTGAATTAACTGTGGCTGATAGCCCATAGTCGGCAGCTTCAAATGTGTGTTTGATGCAGATTTTATGATCCATGGTGCATATCGTAACTGCTAGCAGTACGGTGGTTGGTGCAAATAACCTGGAATTAAAAATCAGTCACCTCTGTACTCACCACCATCAACGCTCTGCTCAGTGAGAGAATAAGTGAGGCTCACGAAACCCTCTTTTGATAGTTTAAGGAGCAAACTAAATATTAAGTGAGAGATTAAGAGGATCACTTTCTTCTTAATACCCAGGAAATGGATACATCTTATCAAATGTCTTTTTGTAATAGGACCGACACCAAAACCTCCTTTAAGGTAATTATAGGTAATTAAATCAACCACACTTACATCACAGTGGTTTAAGAAGAAGTCTTATACGAGACAGGATTCAGCCCTTAAGTTCACCTCTGCAGCACAGGAGGTGAGTAGAAGCGAACTTGCTTGGCTCTGGCAGCAGAGGAGATCAAAGGTGATCCAGATCATCTGGGATCATAGTGAGAACCCGGCCCCTGCTCTGCACGCTGCTCACGTTTCATCTACGCAGTACCATGACAATAACTGTCAAAATGTAACATCAACCCGCGATCCCACTGCACTGACGGCGCAGAGCGATGACATCAGGCACCTCTCATTATCAGGAGGAGAGACTGTCACTTAACCACCAGAATAAAACCAGTGTCGGTGACATCATACATGAAAGTTTAAAGACAAACCAGCAAACTAAGGCTGTCCTGAAGTTTGAACCCATCTGATCTGAGATCTCTTAATATAAAGTGACTTTGATCAGACATATACACATCTGTAACATTCAGATGAAGCCTGCTTCATTTGGCTCTTGTTGTTTTTATGAGCTATGAGGTCCAAAGACTGGAGGTCCTGGTTTAGATTTACAGAGCTCATGTGCTGAACTGATTGATTTGAAATGATGGAGGGTTTAACTCAATTAATGCGACTCCTGAAATTGATGTGGCGGGATCAGCCAGAGGAAAGACGACTCTCTTTGATTACAGCGACAAAGCTACACAGCGATGCTCTATTTTACCTCGGGAACAGGCCTGTCATCAGGTTCCTCACAGAATGAGCTCTGATCGGTGGCAGCCGATGCGACCCGGCACAGGTGACGGCTGCTCGCTGAACGACCTCGGCCGTCTCACCTCTGTGGTGTTTGAATACTTCAACAGACGCCGTGAGGTGACCCGAGGCGACGCGTCAGTCTTCACCGGCGCTCGTTCTTTGAAGGCGTCCTGATGTTGGCTCTGTTTATTGGCCGATGGCCCCCCCTCTGTCGGTTAATGCTACATGTTGTCAGCCCGGCAGAGCCCACTGACAGACAGGGGGCAGTTATCTGAGACAGACGGTTCCAGACATGAGTCAGTCTCACAGTCTGTCGTTTGAGACTTCTGTCGTGTATTTGGATCTCTTGCTCGTGATATTAGGAGAGTTTGTTACCCCAGGTGTTACCGACATTACTGATGTCTGCATCACCTCCTTTATTCAGTCTGTACGTGGAATGCTGCTCCAGATTGGCAGTTATGTAGTTTGCCTCCAGAGTTTGGGCAGGATAAATGGTACTTTTGGAAATGTGATATTGAAAATGTGAAGATAAATAAAAGCGATAAAATGCTGACAGAGACCTTGCACCTTGTTTGAACCTGTGGTGCTGATAATTATAAAAAAAATGATGGATGTTAAGTTAGAGTTAAATGATTTACTTTTAACAAAACACAACATGACTCATGATTGCAGTTAAACTTGATTTTCCACCTCAGAGATTGATGTGTATTACAGCATAAACAGCCCGGTCGCATTTGCCCGTGAACAAGAGAGAGGATTACTCCTGCTGTGAATTAGAACTGTTGTTGTATAGTCTGCTTTAACCCACTTTGTTAAAAGCTAATTTATAGCTTTGGTGTAGCTGTTCCTTTAAAGCCTTTTGAACTGCACTGTTGCCAACAGGCAGACAATGAAATCAGTGATTGCAAATCCCCTTTCCGTGCCAAACGCTTCAGCAGCCTGAGTCTGAGACTTTAAATTTAAACGAAAGCAGTGCAAGGCAGTTCTTAAGACTTAAGAAAACAACAGCTGAGAGCCAATGAGGAAGCAGCGCTGAGCGGCACCGTCAGACCTCTGATAGTGCTGCTTGATAGAAGAGTGTTCAACTTTCCTCTTTCCTCTGTATCTCGTCCTGTCTGAGTGGCTGCAGCCTGAGACAGATCCTGCTCCGGGTTGGAGATGAATTACAGTTTGCTCTGCCACCAGGATTCTGTCACTGATAATATCACAACACACCCAGACTACACACACACACACCTCAGCTAGATTATGTACACGATATTATAGAATTGACAAATTACTGATTTGAATACTGACACAGTGGAAAGCAACCACAGGAAACATACTTTTTTTTTATGTGACAACATCTGTGATGATACGTGACAACTACTTCCTCATAGTTAGAAAACAAAACAGAGCTCATCTCTCAGAGCAGGTCTGTTGGACTCGCTCATATCCAGATATACCGAACAGAACATTTCAAATGAAACAGATTAACGTCCCGAATGAGTTTCTTTTGAATGTCAGTCACTTAAAGACATTGAAGTGTCAGTTGAAGCTGAAACATCAGAAAGGCTTTGAAATGTCATTTGAGAGGTGAGTAATAAGCAGAGTAATCACCTGTAATTGTGAAGTCTTAATTTGAAGCCCTGTAGGCAGTTGAATAATCGGTGCGTGCTCATCACTGAGTTGGTTTAGCAGTTCAAGAGAAAGAACCGAACGCAGGTAAACTCTGCCTGATGGTACTCAACCTTGTAGCAATAAATGAGATGTAAGAATAAAAGCAAACCAGATTCAATTGAAATTAATGTGAAGAGGAAGGCACTGTTTTGTTGAATGCCACGAGTCTTGTATTGAATTTTCTTTTCAAACTAAAACCTTTGACCATATAAACAAATTCTCCCTCCCCGCAAAAAGCCTGGGCGATGTAGCTGAATCCGTTCCTCAGCTCCTCCGTGATGCTTTTCATATTTTCACCCATGCTATCACTCATCATTATTCATTGATGAAAACTACCTCCAGCGTCTTTAATGAATTCAGGAAGCTCCACTCGAGCTAGGCCAGCTCATTTATTTATATGATAACAAAGGAAAATATGCGTACCCACTAACATCCCAGAAGCTTAATATTTGTAGTTATGCATCAGATTTGTTTGATCTCAGCAGTTTAGGAAGAGGAAGGGGAAAACAAATGTGAGGAGAGAATCTCGTTTCTCATTTCTGGTGACAGTTGGGTTATTTTTTACGTTATCTATCATGGATTCATACACCCCCGCAGTCACTCCGGGGGTGTATGAGTAAGTAATGTTTAAAAAGTCATGAAGCTTTGGTACCGGCTCAGATTTTTTTCTACTCAAGTTGATTTAAGTCAGGTGATCGCTCTGCTCGTGTGGCCGGACCTTCACCTTCACGATGCTGGTTGGCGTCCACTCGCGTCTTCGCCCCGACTCGCGGTTACGTCATCTCTGCGTGTAGACCGAATACGCAGCATATTCACACAACAAAACTCTGGAATCACTGAGCAGAACCTCGTAGATTTCCCGACGATGGCGTTTAGCGGTCGGCCAGGACGAGCCGATGAAGTCTGTTCTGCAGTGATTCAGCAGCCAAGAGAAACAGCAAATTATCTGAGTACAAAGGCAGCACAAATAAAGATTCATCTAACCCCCCCACCACCCCCCCGAGGCTCCATCCAATTTGGGTCTAATCCTGTTTGTTCTGGCTTCGGCGAGGGGATGCTACCGTGGTGCTGCAGATCAGTCTCAAGGCGTCGAAAGCCAAAGAGACTCGAGCCCGACACTCGATGTGTTTCGGCCCCGATCTGACGGGTCGGGCCCCCCCCACCCCACCCCCACCCCCGACTCCTAATCCTCTGATATCATTGCTAGGAGACAGACTGAGTGCTGAAATCCTCCATGTATACTATGAGAAGTACAATCCTTTTTTTTTTTCCATATGGATTACAGAAAACGATACAAATCCTGCAGACAGTGAAAGGGAATATCGGGCAGAAGGGCGGGGGGGGTGAACAAGAAGACACATGAGAAAGGGAGGAATAAATGTCATGAGGAAAAACCAGCACAATTCAGTTTATTAGCACGACACCAAACTATCTGAGAGCTAACGCGTGGAAGGATTTTGGATTCAGAGCCAGAGACGGCTCAGCTTTTTGCAGACTTCACTTTTCCTTGTTGCATTAGCTCGTCACTCCGGAGAGGCAGCGAAGGCACCGCGAACGAACCAAACAACGCTCACTCAACGGGGTCTCGTTTGAAATCATTCAAATGATCCGTTAAATCAAACTCGATTCTGTCGAGGCGGCGCATACGTAAATGTTTAATACGGCCTTGTGATTGCTGCTTTCATTCATTTAACTTCCTTTCACATGTTTCCATTAGGTTATATTTAATAATTTGATGAATGTTTGGCCTGAAAATAGTGACATTTATTTAAAAAAAACCGTTGGCAGTTCAATTGAGAGAGTGGTATTTTCCCTCGGAAACATTTCCGGGAAAGCCTAATCGAATGTCAAACAGAGCTGGCAGAAAATGAGAAACTGCCAGAAAAAGGGTCGGACGGGTTGTTTAGGAAGTGCTCAGAAGGGGCAGAGACGAATTCAAAGGAAGGGACAGAGACGGACTGCGAATAGCCCTCCGTGCGCCCTGGGCCCAGACGGCGTCCATCAGCTGAACAGGGACCTTTTTGAAAGAATGCCACGGGGGCCGGGCCGAGCCGAGACACTGCTCCCTCTGTTCGGCTCTCGAGACCGCCGAGGAAAACACGCCGATTTGGAAGGGCGAGACGATAAGACCCAGTGAGGTTCCTCCATTCATTCTGGCCGACCCGTCCGTGCCCGCGGTTTTTCGGGACACCCTCGTCGTACGCTCGCCGCCACAAATAGTTCGACCGCGCTGTTTTTTTTTTTTTTTCGAGGCCGACACACACGCAGACGGATATTTTCGGTTCGAACGTGCTGATAGTCCGCGTTTTGTGCTGACATTTATTATCTTGAAATGTTGCCATTTTTTTCAACAGCGAAAAAAAAAAAAAAAAAAAGAGACAAAGATGCTTTGTCAGAGTGAAAAGCCTCTGAAACAGCTCAGTGAAAGCCAGAATAATTTAGTTATTTTAGGAGGTGCAGCAGCCTCCTAAGGCAGAATTCGGTACATGTTTCTCAGACTGACAGCTCTGAAGATGTTGAGTAAAGGTAATGCCTTCATGTGTGGGAACTGAAAATGCAACACAGAGGGAACTTACAGGCCTGTGATTCAGACCCGCGGCCCTCGGGAAATATCAGTAACATCCGCCGGTTCTGCTCAGCGCTGCCTTCGGAGCCACTGGGAGAGAGCAGAACTCCGACCGGGTTAAACCACTTTGGTACTGATGAACTCAAAGAGAAGTATTCAGACCGGGACTGCATTCAAAAATACACAGGAGGCATGTGAGGGAGAGGGAAAACAGCTGAGTCACCCTCTTCACCTTTCAGAGCTCTTTACCTGGTGTGTTCACTTGAATGTATTTGACTCACCGACAGAACTGAGCTGGAAGTGTTTTTTTTTTTTTTTTCTTTCATACAGTATCCTTCATATTAGCGAACACAGAGACATGAAACTACTCTCAGTTCATGTTATGGCCTCCAATTTGAAATATTCCAATTTTGTTTTTGGAGAAATCACATTTTGTCCCTAATATAAATATGAACAGCTCTAAATACTGAATAGTTGCCAGATCCACCCACGACGGATGCAGTCTTTTTAGAAATTGATTTGTTTAGCAACCAATAACTGAGCTAACAAGGACGCTCAGAGGAACCATTGCCACTGTCTAACGTGAGCAAATTCCCGGCAGACTAGATAGATATTTAGTCTGTAGATTACTAAATGGAAATGATCACAGCATGACTTCTCTGACAGTCCATAAATGTTAACACAGTGGTTGCAGTAGATGATAGTCTTCACACTGAAACAGCTGCAGAGAAACATTTTGGTGATGCAGGAGGGCAGGAAAGAAGAAAAGGCAGGATTTCCCCTTTGATGTTGAGAAGTAGCTTTTAGTGAATGGGATGGGGGGAGTGAGCAGAGTGAGTGCAGCAGAGTGTTGACATTTGTATCTCGGCCTGCTGGTGCTTTTAGTAACTACTAAAAATACTGTGTTTGAAAGGAAGTAATAGATATCTACAGCAGGAAAAACGCTTAACAAAATGCTTCCTGTGCTCTCCCCTCCTATCCACCGCTCCCCACCTGCCCTGCCTCCCTCCGTCCTCCTGAACTACTTTTTCCTTTTCCTCTCGCTCTCCTTTTCCCCCCGTCTCAGGGGCGTGGAGCCCTACGACCCCCCCACCACGGTGCTGGTCCAGAGGCACGAGCCCCAGGGTGTCTCCACCGTGCTCAGCAGCACCGACTTCTTCCAGAGCGAGCAGAACCGCAGCGTGATCCTGGAGCAGGTCGACAGCTTCCAGCTCCGAGACAAGTACATGTTCGCCACCACGGCACGGGTAAGAGGGTCGGGGGGGGGCAGCTCGATGGTTTCTACCTGCATGGTTGATGATTTTTCTGATTGAACTTGGTATGGTTAGATTCCTTGCTGAGTATAACTTTAAAATGCTTTTGAAAGGTTTGTATCACTGTAAATGGGTATGTTTGGACTCTTGATCAAGTTTCATTTTACAGTTTGGTTGTGTTGAGAAAGGCAAGATGTTCCAGACTGTGTGCCATGAAGGAGCATTTTCACCTTTTGGGAAATATACCATTTGTCATCTTTAGGTCAGGCGAGATGAGAAGTTTGTAACCGGTATGGAGACATGGTTATCTAAGCTCAGCATCAAGAGAGAAGGCAAGGGAGAACAGTTAGAAAATCACACCTACCCACACTTCATTAACAAAAGTGAGAATAGTTTGATCAATCCGCCACCGAAAAAGCGATAATTTGCCACAATCATGGCAGATTGTGCAATCAAGACACAAGGTGTTGATTGGTGGGTTTTGGAGTGTATTTATGAGCTGGCTAAATGTTTTCTCTGACTTCCACGCAGTGCTCCATACAGGCTAACCACATCACAGCTGTAGCTCCATAATTAACACAGAGACATGAAAAATACATGAAAAAAATTTCATGAAAAATGAATGCTCCAACTTTCTCTAAAGTTAAAGTGAGTCTTAAACCAGCCTCCTGAAAAAGTTTGGTTCTAGTGAACGATTACTGAATCACTTTTAAATGCATAGTTATGTACAATATATAAGTACATAACACATGATTGAACATAAATATATTCATCTGAAACGTGTCCCCACACTGAACTTGTGTTACATGTGTAATATTAAAGTGTACTGGTTGTACTTTTATGAAACTGGAAACATATCTAAACCTTATCTGACCCCTCTTATCTGCCTTGAGAGCACCTGGCAGTGACAATAGCTCTCCCTGTTACTGAGGGAGGCAGCTTGGTCAAGTGGTTCTTTTTCTACCTGTCAAAGCTTCAGTGAAGGGAAAGCGAGCGCTGCAGTACACACAGGAGAAGTCTCTAAGTAAAAGCAGCATTGCTCGTGAAAATAATAACGGTCAAACGATGTAAGATTTGAAAGAAATAAAAAAGACAAAGCATGTGGCGTGGTAATGTTCTTCACGGTATCTGTAGTTTCCCCACGGAGGAATAAATATCATTCCCTACTGAGAGTCTAGACATAAATGTGAAGCTGCAACTGAAAGTAGTCATATCCTATTGTCCCCGTCGTGCACCTGTGTGCATTTTTAAAAGCTTACATTGTACTAGAGCGCAGCTAAGCAATGTAGAGAGCAGCCAGTTTCCCACCTCAGCATAATGTGCTGAGTCTAACAGACGTTAGATCAATATTTGGCTGGCGGTAACGTGAAGAGCTGCATGTTTGTCATTGTTAGTCTCCAGTGTTTGTGTAGTGGAAGCCTCGGTTAGGCAGCAGACAAACAGACACGGGAGCAGATGGTGAAAATGATTTGGATCTCATCTCCTCCCTTGTTTCGCAGGCTGCCTCGGACAGATTTGCTTTCCTCCGCGTGGCGTGTCGGCTCCGGCGTGGGCCGACGGCAGCCTGTAGCGGCAGTGTTTGAGAAACTGTTGATTGTAAAGAGGTCGGCTGTGAAGGATTTGTCTGATGTGATAATTTGCATCAGATGGTTCATCCTGCTAAGTCAGTGCATCTAGCTGTACTTCAGATGGGCTCTCACTGCTTCGACTAAACGGCTAATTTCATACAGTTTGCGTGCTGTACGGGCAGGAGTTTGAGTTCTGCTCATGTATGCGATAATACGGTAAATATGAAATGATTTGAATATCTGAACCTGCTGTAGCTGTTTTGTTTTCTGCTCTGCTGTGTGCAGCTCACGTTTTACTGAGAAAGGAAGTGAAGCGTTTACACACACTGCAAATGTGTCGTCATCTGTCGGAGCAGATGCACGATGCGTATGGTGCAATTTATTGTGCACAGAGCGAGCAGGGAGCGTTAAGCACCGAGCGAGATCAGCCATAATAAATCCCAGTGGCTGCTGTGGTCAAAGTTAATGAATCATCGTCATTTCCAGTTACTAATGTGGTCCAATAAAACACTGGGGTTGACCTCAAAGTGTTGAAAATGTGGTTTTGTTTACTGCTCCGTATGTGGAGCAACATGTTGGGAAAAGAGGCAAGTGCAACCACCCAGCATTTATTTTGTGGGGTTTCCAAAGTACAAAAGAAGGAATCCATCATTACCTTTACCATCTTTATAGAAATGGCATCAACTTTCAGCAACTTATTCTGCCAGTCTGTGAAATTATAATATTAGCAGCCAAAAGAACAAACTACATAGCAGTCACCACTAAATGCAGGTTCACTTTATCAGATAGGCTACTGCAGAGGAACAGGAAGTGTCAGATGCAGGAAGTTTGTACAGTTGTTTTGTACAGACTTCAAACTACTTCCATGTTGAGAACAAACATTTTAATCTCAGTGCAGATCGTAGTTTGCACTCATTCTACCAGTATCTACCCACTTACAGAACGGACAGAATCACTGTGCTAAATCAAAATCGAATCCAAAAATGTAAGCACGTTGGAGAACAAAACCTTCTCAAATTAGTCTGTGACCTAATACCGATCCATCTGGGGCCTGCTGACATGGAAACGACAGAGAGACTCTGAGGACAATGGGGCAAAATAATGCTGCCGACACGTCCAGAGAGGGGGGATCAGAGGCTGAAAGATGAGACGGCTGTTTGCTCTTATGTGACATTATTACAGCAGGTAGACACAGAAGGCCGTAACAGTGCCGAATAATGATTGGTTAAATTAAAACCACGTGCTGTTGGCTGCTGGCACGTACACACTTCCTGCATTACCCCGAACGTAACCACCGTGGTTCATTTGGTGGTCATCCGCAGCAAAAAATAGTCCCCAACAAGTGCACCATTTTGTTGGAGTAGTTTGCAAAAGTGTCCAGCTATTTTAGGAAATTCGATCCTTTTATTATTCAGTCGGGGCTTTCTTTGTGAGACTAACAGTATGTCCTCTGTCCACATAGCTATCTGCAGGAAATTGGTGCAGGGGCGATGAAAGTTGGCTTTAAGACGCAACACCAAGCTCAGCCGTTGGGTTGGGTCTTTTTCGTGGTGGCTGTCGACAGTCAGAAAAGCATACTGGCAGCTTTGTGCTTTAAAACCCGCCCGCGCAGATGGCCGAGGCTAACGGGGTGTGCATGCGTGCATGCGTGTGCTGCTGTTGTGACTGACCCGCCCGTGACCTCCCTCCTCTCTGAGACGTGACGCCGACCTGCAGGGGCCGATGAGACCGGCGAGACAGACCGGCACAGCCCTCGGCGCAGCCCCCGCGTCTGGGGCCTGTAAAGAAATGACTGTCTGATACAGACGCAGACCGACCCGTCACAGAGCATCACCTCCGTTAGCCATGCTCGCTGGTTCTAAAGAGAACACTTCCTCTAGTCTAGTCTCAGTCGCTCGCTCTCCTCCTCTGTCTTTGGCTTGAACTAATAGGATTAGAATAATGGAATATCACAAGTGCTTCTGGCAGTGCCAAGCTGCTTAAGCTAATTAAAGCAGCAGAAATGGAGAGTTTTATCTAACAATAGGGATCCTGAGGAATAGAGCGCTAATCGGACCTTAAAGACCCCAGCCTTTGGTCCCGTCCAGGAGACCCGGGGAAGATAACTGGCTTAGCAGATGTAATGGGTGCGGCGATAAGGCCCGGCCCTTCTCTCCACAGTTATCTGTCAGCCGTATTCCCTCTCATTTAGATCGCTGATTCTCGGCGAAGGGAGTCCCGCGCAGACGGAGAAGAAAACAGGATGTGGGGACTGGAGGAGGAATGAATCCTCTCATCAAAGCGACGCGTGCTTTCTGTTGGCCTCTGAAGGTCTTGCTTACTTGCAGTTCCTTAAACAGTTCAGTTTCGTAAATACCTCGGATTGCAGGAGAATTCCCGCTCTGTATTTGGGGTATTTTACAGGAAATTCCAGGATTGACAGTTGCTTATTGCTGCTCAATAAAGGGAGTGGCGGTATTATTCATTTTCTCATTCAGAATCAAACAGGAGAGCACAGCGATTTTTCTCCTTAAAGATGCAATATTTGTTATTAATAAACCTGCGATAATTGATTTTTCATCAGAGTGCAACAAGGTTCAAATATCACATTCACTTCGCTCTGTTCTGGTCTACAGAAACTGTGCAGGGAAACTTCCAGATCTTTAGCTGCTAAATGCATCATGATCCCGGCAGATGAACAACGCTGCCTGTTCTCGCCGGAAGTTATGTTGAAGAGTCCATGAATATATTGAATTATACATTGTAATTGCAGTAGTGGGCCGTAAAAGCGAAACAGTGAGCTGAATGGCGCAGGAATGCTCTGTAGAGCTGGGTGATAACTCTGAGCAACACCTTTCACATCACATTTAACCATTTCATGCATTGGGAATGTAAATATTGATCAGAGCAGCTGAAGGTGTTTTTTTGTCCCTCACTTGTGATACCAGTCCATGGGTGGTACAGGGATATAAGAGACTGGAGATGAAGTGTGCTTGTTGCAAAATGAACATTTCTTGGTGACACTGGAATAACCTCACTTTAATATTTCACTTTCTCCTGAAAAGCCGTCTCCCTGAATAATTTCCGTCATGTAACCACGTGTAGCTCTTCGGACAGACGTTGAGGGTTCGGCCCCGGACGCGAGATCCAGCCTGCGAGCGGAGCCACAAAGCAGGCTTGGACGCAGTGTGAGGCGGGTGGGGGCGGTAAAATGGAGTCATAAAAGGCGCATTATCTTTCAACCATTCTTTAATAAATTTACAACCTTGAACCAGACTTCAGGAGGAACAAAAACGTCTGAACTGCTGCCTCACAAAGCGCGTCGATGCTGCGCACGTAGGAGACCGCTTTCATCCGTTTGTGTTTTTTAAAGAATCCCACATGCATTAAAAAAGACCAAAACACTTAACATAAAGCCATTTACATAAGCATCTGAGAGCCTCTTGAATGGAGAGATCGCAGATATAAAAGAAAAGACATGTCGGATTTAGGCCGTGTTACGAAGCCGTCTGAATAACAGCATGGCCTGAGGTGCATTGGGCCGGTGGGTCATGAATATGTAACGGATCATCCCTGAGATATATGCTGGGGCAGAGCAGAGAGGGTGGCTCACAGCCTAAACTGTAAAGCACACAAAGGTCTGATAGGACTGGGCTGTACAGCGGCGGGTTGAAACGAGCAGAAGGCACTTTGCCTCGGAGGATATGGCTTGTGACATTTCCAGCTTGTTCCGGTGTCAGCGCGGGTACCTTTCCTTATAATAAAATGTCAGCCTTTAAAAAAAAAAAAAAAAAAAAAAACGGCAACCGAGAACATGCGCTCCTCCTCTGGGCCAGTCGTTAACAAATGTCACCTTGTGGCTGTTTACTGTGTGGGAGTGGAGGTTTTACTGTGTGGCCTCGTGAGTTACAAGGAAGCATTACGGATGCACTTGTGTGTTATTGTAGGGAGGTTGGTATAAATCCTGGAAAACATACAGTATGTGTATGAGTCAGCTTAAATGCCAAATACTGCAGCACTGGAGATAAATTGGCCTTATTTATGTCAGAGCAGCTGGCTCTTTACAATGTCTCTGACAGACTGTGGGGTTTGACCATGAGGGCGGACTCTTGAGACATCAAGGGCCACTTGATGGATGGAGACCGGCGAAGGTCTGGTGGTTTTTGGTGGCTTTGCTAGCTTGTCTACTTTTAATGTAACTGTTATCAGTGAAGGAGCACTCACCTCGGCTGTCCTTGAGTAAAACTCTTTACAGTAAAGGGTCAAATGTGATGTATTTCTTTTTGCCTCTGTTTAGTTTTAACAAAGCAGTACCTTGTGTCTGATGAGACAGAAACCAGATGAGTTATACGCTCCAAAAGATGGCATATATATATATATATGATTCATGAGGATTCATATGAACATCTCTAGTTGATCAGTTTTACGACCCTTTTCATTCCAATCGCTGTGTTACAATTATTTTGTCTTGAAGCCTTGCTCAAATGATATGATATGTGTGCATGTCGCACAGAAAAAGTCTTCCACCGACTCTGTTTGGACTGTCCGTCTGGAGAGATGTCACTTTATAAAGAGGGCACAGCTCAGAAGATAAAAGACAACTAACATTATTCCAAGTGAATTGTGTCCATTGTAGCATTTTGTCAAGTTGAAACTGTAAGCTGTAAGGTAAGCCACAGCCAAGAGATGTCAGCTGAGGTGGCAATACAACATGACGACCCCTTGAGATCCTTTGGCCATGGCTTGGAAGGTTGAAGCACCCGAGTTTGACCTGAATGCCAGCGTCCATGGTTTTTACAGGATCTGGACCAGCTGCAGATCTCTGGTGGCAGATGCAGAGGCTGAACCGAGGAGGGAGTTGTAGTTTTCCACACCAGGAATGAAAAGCAGCTCGATGTTCACCTGAGCCGCTGTGTTACAAAGAAACAGCCAATACTGATGTTACACAGCAGGCATGTGCAGCAGCAGGCTGCCACTCAAATATGTGGTTACAATGACTTATTCAAGAAGCAGACCGTTTATGGTAGTTTACAAAGGACATTCTGACCTGTAGTTTGTCGTGTCTGTCTAATTTGGAAAATGTAATGTGGTGGTGTTGCAGATTTCATTAAAGTCCGAGCCGTGCTGCCTGAGATGCGTTTA